>JAYJMH010006186.1:0-25835 GCA_036873815.1 Phacellophora camtschatica | reverse complement strand
GGGCTCTTGGAAAATTTCCCTAGGTTCTTGCTGCCCGTTCCTACCCTCGGTTCTTGCAAACGTTACCAACTGGCCTCTATATATTCCACATCCAACAACAACATCAACAACAAACAAAATAAATACAATTTGTAAAAAAAACGAATAATAATAAAATATAAGACTGTATTATATTAGGGGAATAATGCTTTCAACACACCCTTTATTTTCTTCTTTCACTATCCTCTTGTATAATTTCTTGTGCTTGTCTTCAAACCTTTTTGAATTATGCACCAAAATACATCCGAGCAGCAACAACAACACAACAATAGCAATCTACTAACATGGAAGAGAGGCAGAGTGTTGTCAATAGAAACGTGTTCACACTCTGCTCAGTGTTGTTGTTTGTTGTTATTCTTGATTTTTCGTGTGCTGTGTGTGGATCGTGGGACTATATTGTGTAAATGCTCTAATGTCTCTTCTGGCAACTTCATATCGCTTTGAGCGTGAAAGCGGCAATGCTAAAGCGTTAAAGAAAGCTATGGGTCGTCAAGCAGCCCTCGTAAAGGTAAGAACAATTTTTTTTTGTTATTTCAAACATGCATGACATGAATAAATGAAAAAACAATTTTTCATCAAAAAAAAAGATAGATTTGTTTGGCAACAGAACACAACAGTCATCAAACAACGATGAAAAAAACATATAATTCACATGGAAATCCGTTTGTATAAAATGGCGTTATTCAAAAATAAGATGCTAATATAATTCTTGTATTTATTTATGATAGATACATAAATTCTTTCTTAAAAGAAACAGCACTTTTATATGTGTAGAAACAGCACCTTATTTAATGTGTTGTTGTACGTGTGTGCTACCACACACCGTACAGCAACATCTACACAAAAAGGTTTTCTCTTCTAGCTATAAAAATACAGACATATATGTATTGTTCTTCTCACATATAGGAAGTTGAAGATCATTCAGACAGATCAAATGAAGAGGAAGCGTAAGTCCTGTCAAAATATATTTCCAACTAATAATATATGAATATTTTATTGAAAAGGATTGATTAACTGGGGGAAGTGCATCTAAAACTTCATTAGAACCATTACATAAATCACAAAAAAGCGGTTAGACTTATCCTCTGTGATATCAAAATCAGCTCATTGTTCAAGGTTTTAAATTACCTAAATTATGACGATTATTTTAAACTCAAGTGTGCTAAATTCATGTTTAATAACGATGTATGGAACGAAAACCTTGATAACAGTTTTTGTGATCTCTTTTATAGCAGCACTCATGAGTATCATACAAGACTTGTCTCCGCAAATTTCTTTTCTAAACCTAAATTTAGAACAGTCCAGAGGGTCCAAATTTGGAACAAAATTCCTGCTGATATAAAAAAATTACCTACTGAAAGTATATTCACAATAAAATACAGACAATTCCTTTTTCAATCTTCTTAAAATTTAGAAAAATAGTATCCCCAGGGGAATACCCCTGGCACTACTATAACATTTTATACTCCACCCTTTATTTTCGATTTTTTTATTTTTTCACTGATTCGCTTATTTGTTATAACCATAGATATTAATGATATTTTACTGTTTTTGTATCTTACTGTTATGTTGCTGTTATTTTAACCTCAATTTTTTATTAGATACTTTTAAATATTGTAAGGGAGCACTTGTAAATCTATGGAAACAGAAATTTAAAAATTTCTTGGCAAATATTTCTCCAGTACTTAATTACTTAATTTTTTGAGGAGCCAAGTAATGAGTTTCTTGTATCCAGCAGTGGCAGATCCAAACAGGTTGCTTGAGTACTGGCCAAATTTTCAGAAATTTTGTGCAAAATGGGCAAAAAGATGACTATTGTCTTAATACCCCTCATTGAAATCTCTGGATCCGATCCTGTCTAGTTTCTTATAATAAAAAAATATTTGTACATACATGGTTTTGTAAAAATTTTAGATGCCTGTCATCCAAATTGAATGTTTGATATGCACAGGAGATAAATTACCTGCGCAAAATGAAATAAACAAAGGATTACATCACAAATCTATTGCCTACTTGCCCACACACTTTTAAAAACTTTCAATAAATATATTTTCATTATAAACACAATATAAACCCATATGCACATTTTAATTGTGAGTTGTGTACATGGTTATTTGTAGATAGCTTTGAATTTTGATGTTCTGCATGGAAAGATTTCATGCCTAGCTACCTTATCATCATTAACTGTTACACTGTTGATCTTTTTTATCTTGCTAGGAATGCAAGGGTTAATGAAATTGCAAAATGGTCAGAAAGTCTCGAAGAGGTAAGTGTACACCAAAAATGAGGTGTTATATAAATTACAAGCAGCCTTGCAGTAAACAAACATAATGTAAAAAGGCATAATGTAAACAAGCAGAAATGTAAAGACACACAATGTTATACACAAATAGATAGAATGTAAAAAATAAACAAATAGAATGTAAGCAAAATGTAAAAAAACAAAATGTAAACAAGTAAAATGTAAACAAATATAATTAAAAAAGCAGAAAGTAAACAATCAGAAATATAAGCAAACAAAATATAAAGAAGAAAATGTAAACAGACAGAGTGCAAACAAGCAACATGTAGACAAAGCAGAAGAGAAGTATCACCGGTTAAATTTTTTTATGAATGGTTTACAATTTTTCGTAATTTGTTACATTCAAGACAATACAAACAAGACCTTTAATTAAACTTTTCACAGGCAAGCGAAAGAAGAAGAGTGGGCAGAGAAGTAAAGGCAGTTGGGGAGGAGCTTCGGATTGCTGGGAAAGCTTTGGCGAAGGTATGCATATTATTTATGGAGCTGTGATTTGAATATCCACATGATCGATAAACAATGCTATTTACCTCAAATGAACCAATTAAATTTTAGATTTTTCAACAGAAATCAAATTATGGATCAGATCACTGCACTGCAGCATTCCAAAAATGTGCACATGAAAAGCATTATTTTACGATTTAAACAAGAGAAATAAAATCTGCGAAAAAAGAAAGCAGAACTTAATCATGTTTAAAACGTAAAAATCGAAGTCTTTGAGAAAAACCATAAATTCCGGGTATCCACCAATCTATACTGTTTTTGTAAACTGTTTTTGAGGGTGTAAAATTAAAAGAAAGAAAAACTTTATAGAATATGCAAAAAATAATTATACTAATTTGCAACTCAATTTTCTTTGTCCATAGGTTCGAAAAGCACAGTTGAAGAGTTTGCTGGATGAGGAACAAAAACAATACGAAGAAGAACTATCATTACTTGGAAAAGCTTTCTATTCTGAAAGGATTTAATTCATTTATTTGAAATTTGTTGTTAATAGTTTTGGCTATATATATCGTAATTAATTAAACTTTGACTGTGCATCTCTTTCTGATAGAAGATTAAATCTGGTTATCTTTGGAATCAAGAAGAGAAAACACGTTGTGACGTGTTTTTAAAAATTGTTTCCAGGGTCACTCCATGGTCTCTACCCTTATTATTTTCAAGATTAAGAGCCCCATCTAAAAATTGTGATTTGTAAATTTAACATGCCTTTCGATATATTTTCAAATTGTCTAATAATTTGTTGCTGGAGATAAATGAATCTTCTTGCAATATACTGTCTTCTTTCCCATACAAATGGATACCAGTACAGAAAAGGATGCTCGCTTATGGAATGGATATCATAGGAATTAAAGCCCTATCTGAAAAATGAAGGTCTGAATATGTTCACCATCATTACATCATTTGCTGGACACATCCCAAGTTAATATGAAATGGTTATTTTCTTATCTGTTGCTGAAAATTTTTAACATTACGAGCCAAGCAAATCCTTGACTTACAGTCCAAACCAAGATTTTTTGATTGACGAGTAACAAGATACAAAGATTCGAAACGGTGATGAGAAAAATAAATGAATTTTTGAATACATGTGATTATATAATTGAAAATGTGTGTGTTTTGTTATACATTTTTACAAAACTAGCTTCATACGAGCTTTACGTTTTTATTCGTATACACAGTACACAACGACAACAACCTCAATACCGATTAAAGAACGACATCTATATATTACAAAATGTCCACAAATATCTAAAGTTTACAAACAAGAACTGGAATAAGCGTTTTTCAATTTAGTTCTAGCATTCAACTAACTAAAATTGTTAATTTCCCTGAAATTTTTTCGTTTTTACCTCAAGAAAACTGCTTTCGTTGTCAAGATTGCCATTTGACATTACGGATTTAAAGACACTAAAAAAGCTCTCGAGGAAGAATTGTTCTGAAAAAAATCCCAGTTAAACATCGTCTTTTCCAAATGTTATCTCGTATCATTTTTTGTCGGCTGGTGCCATACTTTCGTGATGGGAATGGGTATATATATATATATATATATTCATCGGCAGAGTAAATTTCTTGAAATTTTTTGCAGTTGAACCACCTATCTTCAACTCTCGAAGGGAACATAAATTAGTTGGAAAAAAAGAGTTTTCAAAATAATTGTTAAAGTTAAATCGACATTGAAAGCTCTCAAGGGAAGAATAAAACAGTTTGACTTTACTGTTGTGTTTCCTAACATTTCGAGAAAATTTCGTAAAATACTCAAATTTAGAACGACAACTACAAGAATCTATAAACATTTATGAGCAAATGCTCAAAATTGGTCTTTTAAAAATGTCTAGTAAAAACGTCACGTGCTTTGGAATCTCTTATAAGAAAATATCGTAAATATTTCGTTAAAAATATATGAAGCAAATACCAAAGAAAGTTTACTTTGAATGCTGAGAATTGAAAAAACTGCACGCCATGTTGCGAGCCGTGGATGCAGTAGAATTTAGACTGATAACCTTTGAAAGTATTTTACTGACCAAATTAGAGTGAAACTCTAAAAAAGACAATCAAATTCCGAAGATTGCTAAAGTAGTTTGAGCCTTGAAGGCTTGTAAAAATATATACTCTCTAGGTTTCGTACTGCATCCACAAGCACACCAATTTTGCTGGCGATAATTACATAATTCAAATTGCACAATGGCAAAACTATACACAATACAAACATAGTTCCTACCTAGAATAGAATTTTCCATACTCAAGTTTTGGTTGATCCGATCCCGTCCTCCACTGTTGAACACGAACTAAATCCGGTCTGGAAGTGTCGTTGCGTCCCGCGATCTTTGGAATTGGCGCTTGTTGCTCGCGCTTCGTTTTTGCTAGAAATGCTAAGTTTCCTTCGTCGATTTCTGATTTGAGCGGCAAAGGTCTTTTCGATTTATTCAACATGGGACTTTCAGCTTCAGATGAAGCCTGTCTCTGCAGATTGTGCAAAAGAGCCGCCAGTTCTGGGTTTTCGCTTTGAATTTCGTTCATATGAGAGTCTTGTAGCAACTCAACAACTTGTTGAACATTTCTGTCAAGTCGTTTCAGTGAAGATTCGATGTGGATTCGTGACGGATTCTCAAAAGCGTAAGGCAGAGTCCGAGGAGGAACCGTACGATTTGGCACAGTCCGCTGAGGCGGCTGCGATAAATCCGTAGCTGATACGATAACTCTTTGCGTAGGACTTGTCGAAACGCGTTGTTGTGTGTGTTGCGTTTTTTGACGCAAACTCGCAACTTTTTGTTCATCTGTTTTGTTCAATTCATTGTCATATATATTCTTACTTTTAGAACTGTCTTGTAATATCGTTGATACTTTTTTTTCTAGTTCTTGTTTTTTTTGTTTGAATGTGTCAAACCGTGCAGCCATATCCGGCGCGTACATTTGTGTGCCTGACTTGGATGCACCTAACCCTATTACCTTTGTTTTCAAAGGTCTGTCGATGCCTTTGTATGTTGCAGCAAAATTAGCTTTTTTTAAGTTCGACTGATTTGCGTAACCATAAGGGAAATTTCTTAAACCGTCCTTGCTATCGGTCGGCGATGTTCCACTGTTTGATGAAGAATTTGAAGGTGTTCGCCTTACTAATTTCCCATCTTTTTCTTGGAAATTTGGATCCAGCAAAATCCTTAGCTTTTCATCCAAACTTTTAGCTCCTAAATTTTCAACAGTTGTAATGCCCCTGGAAGGACTCAACCGTGATGGAGACGGGAGTGATTCAATGCCAGGTGATGACTTTACTTCTTCCTCAGAACTTTCAAACTGTCCTAAAAACAAATCCAGTTGTCGTTTCTCCTGTTCACGTTGTTCAATTTCCGCTGGCGTTAATGGGAATACTTGCGGTTTCTCCTCATAGCTTACACCTCTTCGTCCATTTACATATTGTGGTGGTACATCGTATCGCCTCGATGTAATTGGACTTGATAACGAGTCTAAACTCTCTTTTCGACTACTGGAAGTGCTACTTGTTGAGCTAACTGTTTCATCACTGTCGCGTGGAGAATGTACTTGCCGAGGCGAATGTGCAAAACCATCTTCTCCAATACTGTCGTCTTCTTCTTGTCTCATATCTCGTATTGTTTTTTCCCGTTCGCGGTCAATTTTATCCTTTTCAACTTGTCTTTTTTCTACCGCAGCCTGATGTTCGTTTTTAACATTCTGCAGTCGTAACCTTGTCTTCTCGCTTAACATTGCCGTATTATAGGCATCAGCCGAATTGTCCATTTTGCTGTCATCCCGTACAGTAATTTCAGCGCGTAAAGGAATGTTTAACGTAATATTTGCTGCCTTTGGTTGCTCATTTTCAAATGAATTTTCTCGTAAGTCCGTATCTGTTTGTTTCGGATGTGCTCTATTTGTTACCGGTGTTCCATTTGCACTTAACGGAACCGCCCTTGCGTATTTTGATTTTATTTTCGACTTTACGCGGCTGTAGTCTTCCTCGTTTTCTCCCTCCGAAGCATAACGGGGCCTTGACACCGGTTCTACGTCATGGATCAGTATTTGAGGATCAGATGCGAGCCTTCGCAAAGTCGGTGGGTTACTGTGCTCTTCTTGTGGATTGTTCGAAAAACTTTCTGATTCTGCACTCGTATTTTGATCCTGTTTCCCAAGTTTCTTCGAAAAGACAGGAGACATGGCCTTGTTACGTAATTTTAACGATATACCAGTTGTGAAATTTGAAAAATTTGTCAGTGACATGATCGCAGAAGCAACACTTTGCTGTAGAAATAAAAGCAAATTGTCAATGCAAAACGTCAACAAAAAAGTGAAAAGAAAAATCACATATGTTTTATCCTGTCATCACAAATATTCTCACCATATTTCGCCCATAACAAATACGCCCTGAACTCATCCCTTAGAATTCTTAAAATCTACAAATTTTTCCTTATTGGTCCATGATGTGCTTGTATCAGGCCAAGCAGGGGAGGGGACATCCCTAAAGTAAGTAAGCACTAATTTGGCTATTTTTAGACCCCTTCCCCCTTGTCCGCAAAAAAAAACAATAGAAAAAGCTGACAATAACAATAGACGTACACTTTCTGTTTACCCCCCCCCTCCCCTCCCCCATAGTGCGTATGTACTTTATAGATGCCTCCTAACAAAATACTATAGATCTTTGCGAAAGGTATGCTATGCAATGCAAAATAATATATACATATATACATCTAAAGATACTACGATAGAGGCGGATGCAAAAACACGAAGCAGATACAAAGTTTTGGGATTATTTCAAATTATTAAGCACACTGAGGCCTTTCAAGCTTTTGTTATCATACACTCTGATGATCTTTTTACAGTTTTATTCTTACCAGAAATATATACATCTATATATACATGCAATAATGAAATACTAACCTTATCTTTTTGATCTTTACAAGCTGCTTTTACAGGTTGCTCTCCTGTTAAAAAATAAAGATATATAAAATGAACAATTCATTACACGAGAAAACAAAATAAGTCAATAAATGTAATTGTATTTAGCTTTTTCAGTGAAAAACAATAACTCAAAAGTAAATTTTAATTTTGTGAACGTACCATCAAAATTTTCAGCCATTTGACCAAGAGATTCGAGTAAACCTTTTGAAGCAACGTAACACTTTCCGCCATCCGTTTGTGGCTACAAACAAAAAGTTAAAATAAATCATATATAAATTCTCAGAATGTTTACTCTCTTACTCACCTGAAATTACCATGCCACCTTTAGTGCAACTAACAACTATTCAGTAAATAGTCAAATTTGGGGAGTGAATACAGAAACATGAAAGCACCGACTGTGTTTGAATAAAATCAATTTTGTTTGTGCTCCCAAACACTTCATGAAATATTCACCACAAAATGTTCATATCTTTCTTCATTTGATTGTACACTAATTTAAATTCGGTTTGTGTTCCTAGTTAAAAAGAACTATTTTGGAAAACAATGCAGTTTAAACAGATAAGTTTCGCTAAATTTAATAAGAACACTGATTATTGAAAAATTTCTGATAAGAATCAATGATAAAGACACACCTTAATGAAACCCTCAGTGGAACATTCAACACTGTCGTCTTCAGCATACATCCAGTCAGCCTAAAGAAAAAATTCGTTTTTTATAAACACATGTATACACACTTCTATTTTTTCATCTAACTGTCTTGGACATATAACATACAGTACAACAAGAAATATTTAAAGTTCAGCTAGCAAACTTATGCAATATAACCAACAAATAAATAAGTAAAAAAGAACTAAATAGCTTGATAAAATGATGTTTTGTTTTGCACTGGATATAAAATATTAGTTATATTTTTTACTTATCTTTTACATGATTTCTTGTAGAGCTTCTATTCAACAATATTTACATTTAAACAGTAACAGTATAATAAAAGTTTTACATAATTCATAACAATATAATATAACATAATTCCACAATGGTCCTTTTAGAGGAGTTGGATGAAAGGAAAAATAAAACGTTTATAGAAAAATCTATGTGCACAACGCATTTGTACTGTTTGCGGATTTAAGATCTGAAGATAGCAGAAGCCCTAGGTATGATAAACGTTTTTGACATGCGTTACTTTCATGTAGGGGGAGATTTTGAAAAGACAAATGCAGATGTACAATATGTGTCAGCAGTTTAGGCCTTTTAAAAAGACGACAATATGAAATAGAACCAACCTGATGAATAAATGTTTCTATAATTCTACATTGATCTGACATATCTTTAACCATTGATACCATATTTTCGTCACTTGTTCGCACAACCGTTGGTCCAAACACAATGGCGAGGTTTTTTGGTTCCATCTATAACAAAGAAAAATTCATTGTACAACAATTCATAATTTCCCCACGAACGCAATCAGGTTAATTCAGGAACGTTTTTAAAATATCTTTTTAAGACTTTTTCCAAAACCTGATGCGAAATTTCAGCCTCCTAATATGTTGGTTCTTATCTGCGGGTTTCCACTGTTTCTAATTAGTCATTAATATATGTAATTTCTTGTTTGTAATCTGACCTTATTCTTTTCAGAATTGTCCGCAATTAATCGAAGGTGTTGAACGAGATATCGCAGTGTTTGATTGTGATAATCAGGAAGGTTTCGAATCTGAAAAAATAAATTATACAGATTATACAAGTATTCATGAAATAAATAAATTTGGATTATATATTATTGAACTAAAAGGTTCTGGAAGAATAAGAAGATAAAAACTGCTTCAATTTCAAACAAACACATAGGCTTGGTGTCCTCTTTAAAGTGTTACTTTAAAGATTTTAAAATATGAAGTAAATTTTCATACAAATTTTTATATAAAAGTTTACTAACATATATATGTATATATTACAAGAGAGTATAAAAATTATTTCGCCTTTATCTTGTCATTCTTTTACAACTGCAAGTTAACATAACAATGGAGCATTACTACTTACAAGGTATCGAAGTGAGTTTAATCTGTCATTTGAATCTTCTTCTCTGTTTGCTTCGATAAATTTTGAATACATTTCTGTTGAAAAATAAGATTTCTTTTGTTCACACAGATGTAAATTGATAGCCCAAATAAAAATTTCCAACAACGCAAAAGACCATTTAGTTTCTGAAATTATTAGAAAAGTAGAAAAAAGATAAAAACATTAAAAAAATTCAGCACTACAAATTGCTTGCTGACTTGCTGATAGGAAGCTAGAGAATGAGCAAGTAGAAAAAGACTGTTCTGCATGTACCAAAAACAGACAAAGTCTTGACAAAAAATCAACCAATGCATATGTTTGCAAAAAATGTGAAAGGAATCTGATATCTTAATATGCTTACCTTTCGGAATTAAAGGCTCCGGTAATTTTCTCAAGAAAGACTTCAAAAGGCTACCAATATTGTTCAAGTCGTTCCATCTCTGAAAAATAACAATGAAATTAGGAACAGTGGTGGTATGTATATATTGATAAAAATGAAATTAGGAACAGTGGTGGTAGGTATTGGTATTAGATATTTTGGTATGTTTCATTTAGAATTTAGTCACTCTGAAGAAAACAAGAGTTTGAAAGGCCTAAGTTTGCTAAACATAAAGTCTTGTTTTTGCCTCAAATTCATTACCAAATTTATATATATTATAAATATACACATGTATTTGGCAAATACGATAAAAATTATGAGAGCGGGGGCAAGTAAATAAAAAATTTCCAAGCACAGGGAGACCTTTCTGACTGATTTCAATCAGTTATTTTGCAAGTCACACTCTGATGAAGATGAAGAATTAGTTATTTGTAGGTCACGCTCTGATGAAGGCATCAGTCAGAAAAGGCCTCAGTGTGCTAAGAAAGTTTTCATTTATTTGCCCCCGCTTTTAATACAATACACACATATATATATATATATATTTTCTTCAAATCTGACTATCTATTGGCTCTATAGCCTCCCGCACATATCGCCTCCCGCACATACGTATATATAGCTTCCCGCACATACGTATATAAACACAGTAATTAACTATTTTTATTGCTCAATTAGCTAAACAAATCTCCAGATACAATCGTTGTCAATCAACAACAAAGCAGGAAAAGTCAGAGAGTGCATATCTAAAAATATCCCAGCATCAACACCAAAAATATATATATATATATTATATATATATTTGTATATATAAAATGTCTCAAACAAAAACAGCCTTATGATCCATTCATTGCATAGATGTTGTGTTTATCGTGCTATTCTAATCTTAGAAAAACAACAGTCTACTTGAAGAATATATTTAAAATCTATAAAATCCCTTTACTTGCTGCTAAAATAAATTAAATAAAAAATGCTCAGAGAACAACAGCGCAAGCAGAGAACCAACACAATCAGTTATATATTTTGTAACTATATTTCTGAAGTGTCAGGAAGTATAGTAGAAAGAAATGTATGCACTATATGAAATTCCGCAGAGTTGATAACGTCATTTATCTAGCTATACACAGCTAAAATCGCGTCTAACTGTAAGTGGGCACTCGTATGAAAATACAAGCACTCCAGCATCAAAACATGTTAATTCCTATGCAATATATATATATATATATATATATATACATGCTGCAGCCATTCATTTTAAATATGAACATAGATTTATATGTCACGAATAAAAGTAGGAACAGTTACTGGAAATAATCTCATTCAAACTATTCGCTAATACCAAAGGTATTGATAAAGTATATATATAATAAATATGATTTTCTTTTTTTTAACAGTAACTTCCACTGTAATTTAAGTTTGATAACAACAATTTGATAACAACAATTTGATAACAACAATTTGGTTGTTAACAAGGTAACACTGGGTAGGTAGTCACGTGATCATTATCGTTATTATTGAAATTCATAAGTACAGTCTCTAAGATGTTTGATTGCGACAAGAAAATAGCTTATTTAAAGAACACAAAACAGCGCAAATCCTAAAAATCTAACGTTAACATCTGCCAGTGTCACGGTGATATAGCGGTAGCAATATATCAAATTTTGAAACTATCAAAATTTCAGAAATTGTATGTCCTATATATACCGGACGTCCCAAAAAAGGCTACGGATTTGATTGAGTCTAACGATGAAAATATTACCTAAAAGGTTTTGTTGCTACTCGCTGATAGTTTACTAAATTAAAAATACCTTGTGTGACATTTTTGGTGCCTTGTAACTTGAGATATTAATTTTCGTTTAAATTGCGTGTCACCCTCAAACCAGAGCTTTTACAGTATATATATAAATACACAGCTGCATAATAACTGCAATTAGGAAGGTTGTTAACAGTACTGACCTCTTCCTCAAAATTGATGGCAACTGGATCTTTGGTATCTAGTTCTTCTTGCAGTAACTGGACTGCAGCGGCATTCCCGGGTACCCTTAAAAACATAATGCAAATCCAATTAAACAGCGAGTAAAGTATGAATTTGTTGATCATCTTCCAGGTTGGTTTCAACAAACCCAATTTCCAAACACAATCTGGGGCAGCAATAATTAAGAATTTATTTTATTTTATTTAAAATCTTAGCAACCCTTAATTTTATTTCTTTCCCGATATTTAGGTTAACATTCTTCCAAAAAAGTGTAACAAAAAGAGCTGTCTCACAATGCACTGAATTAAAAAAAATGCATACCTGTAGATGCCAAGATAATCAAGTCCCTTTGATTCCACGACTCTGCAGCAATGTTCAATTAAAACTGGAACAAACTAAAAAATAATTGTAAACATTTATTGACAATCAAGAAATATACATAGATAAATAACAATCACAAATAGTATGCTGAACAGAATTTAACGTCAAAATCAACGAACTTTTTTGTTGCTTGAATTTCTACACCATTCTGGCACCCTTACGTTCATACATATCTTTAAAACTTAAGCCTTCCAGAAGTTTAGAAACGTAGTAACCATTAAAAAAATAAACCTTTTCAGAATTTGCTGATTTCCCAACATATATATATATATAGTTCTATTGGTGCCTAACACAGTCAAACAAAGTGCATATATGTAACACAAGAACTCAGAAATTTTCGAATATTACAAAAAACTTTCATTATGGACCTTTCTCAAAAAGTCAAAAATCTGGATTTTGCTTTTACACAGAAATATGTACATACGATTTGCATATTCACAAGTCGAGTCATATAAATACACATTGAAGTCAAATTTGATACACAAATATTGATTACAATTCAATCGTAATGAAATTCACTTTGACGTTTAGTTATTTAGTAGTGTTCGGTATCGGACACTACCAACATTCTAAAAAAAAGGACACACGAATATTGTCATTAAGGTATTTGAAACATACATCGTTCTCCTTTCCTGGTGGACATTTATCCAAAGATATTCCGAATGTGTTACCAGTAGCTTGCACCTCTTTGTCTTTTGGGTGTGAAATGTGAATATTGACAAGACCACGTTTCTTCGTATTTTTGTAACCAAGAGTAAAGTGCGCTGTGGAAAACAACAAATAAGCAAATTAAACGAACTGAAACGTTTGTTATCCTCTTCTAAAAAAAAGGGGGCACACGTCTTTAATGTTCTACTGAGGCCTCCATAGGGGTCTTGGGTATCAAGTATTTTATAATACATTAAGTTGGGTATCAGGTTAATGAAAAAAAGCGGTATAAGGAATCTCAAAATTGAGTATCGGGTATCTTAAAAGTATATTTTTAAAGCTATTATGGATATCAGGTATCTTGCGCCTGAAAAAATGAGATATCAGGTATCTGCACAATTTCCTATGGGGGCCTTTCTAATAACAATACTTAAGAGAAACAGTAAACTAGAAACTGTATAAAATAACAAGGATGACATTACCATAGTATATTCATAAGCTAATCAAGAGAAACCCGCATAAACCTATATTTTGGGTATCATCCTAACCTATATTTGGGTTTCAAGTTGACTGCAAACATTTGGCACTTACAAAACATGTACAAATTCTCCCATTAGCTTTTCTTTTTGAAAGTTAATTTGTCAAATCAAAAAGAGAGGTAAAACATTGGCTAGAAGGTTCTTATATTTGTAGATTCTTTATGCTGGTTTCTAGTGTAGTAATATAAGTTTTGCAAGCAACTATGTCCGTCCACCTTTTAAAACTACTTTCAGCAATCCTTGGCTCGTTTCCTCCATCAGGCTTGGTCATGATATATTTTCAGCAGGTGAGCACTGAATTGCTCTCTTTGTTAATGTCCAGGGGAGCTATTCTTACATGGATTCACTAAAACAATAAGTTAACAACTTTAAGGAGAGCAATTGGATTTTCTATGAGAGCGATCAACAGCTTCCCCCAGCTTTTGAGGTGAGAATGGAGAGAAATAATAGCCATAGCTCTCCCAGCCAGACCTACAACGTCTCTGTTTATTCAACATTTCAACATTTTTTAATAACCCTGAAAATATAATATTGGTTTCCAACATCGCTGTTTACGTGACAAGCAGTGACGTAAGATAAAAAATTCAGCCTCCTTACTTTTCTTAAGTGTAAGTCCTTTTTTAATGTTATTGACTTTATTCGTACCAGAAGGTGTCCTGGAAATAAAAACAATTGCTTAAATAACAAACACTAATGTTCTTCCAATAAAATCAAAATTCAAACAGATCAGTCTTTCCTTTCGTACAAATGAAGAAAAAATTTAAAAATAATTTCATGATAATAATGATATCTGATACGTTAAAAATTTAGGCCAATTTGCAAGAATTAATCAAAAACACAAAGACCAACCCATCTATAAATATCAGCAGTATTTTATAGAAACTACAGAAAGCAGAAAGTATTCTATCATGTGATCAAAAATACCAAAGTAACCGCAATTTAATACGACGCCATTAACCCTTTCACCCCGGGAAGGGCCATATGGCCCACTGCCGAATAACCTAAAACGGCACATTTCCAGGAGGTAAATACAGGCATGACTTAAGTTGGTTTGCAAGTGCTACCTCCTGCAAAATCAAATTTAGATGGGATCTTCCCGTGAAATGGAAATAAATCCGTGCGTTAAGATTCCTGACAACTAATGAAGACTGGGTCGGTGACGTGCGACGAGCAGGATTCGTTGACAACACTTTTGGAATACCTCTTCGAGTTCAGTCGATACTTGAAGTTGAATGAATGCATCAATTAATATGATTTATCAATGCAAAAACTGGTAATATCGAAAACGTAGTCTTAAACTACTTTAAATTTAACTAATATATGCGGGTGACACAAATGTTTGGTTAGTGATTAACCGAACGTGCTCTTGCGACTATTTACCATCAAAAACTTACTTTCAAACATCGAATAAACTATTCTTCAAAGCAAAAATTAAATATAGTTATAAATTATCTTAAATTCGTTTCAATTAAATTTCTAGGCCCGACACTAATTTATTTATAAATTTTCGGTTGACACCAACCGGAATCAAACATATTACACTGGCCTTACAGGACAAAAAACTTAGGATTTCCGTAATATAAATTGTATAAATATATCTATATATGTTATTTATAGAATCATGCAATGCTTCCGATTATATAATCACCCTATTGACATAAATTCAAATGTTTGCCAGTGTTCCTGCCTTGTTCGCAAATAGCAGAAATGATCTTGCAGCACTTTATGACGCTTGTATAAAATGTTTAAATATTTAACTCAAAATTAAGAAACTAATTAATTTGTGCCTCACCCTGAACTAACTTCGCCTTCGTAGCTCTTCATTCTTCTTACAATAACGCTTTCGTAGCAATTACCATTCGACTGTAAGCAAAGAATATAAAAGGTTAAAATTCGCTAATTTTTCACCAAATTTAAAAACAACACAATAAAATAATAATTTGCCGACCAGTCTCATTAACATGCATCAAATATAATCAATAATGTTCAACCTGCATACGACACAGCCAAACAAGATCCAAAAGCCCCATGAACGCAGAGTAATGTAATATTCAGCACGATATTCAGGATATGGATTTGTTTCAAAATCGATTCTCCAGTCTACTTGCAGACAGTATCTTTAATGTATCAGCGGTAATGTGCATGAGATTGTGCATGAGATTGTGCATGTCGTTAGCTGGTCACAGCATTCTCGTGTTGTGCGATTAATAATTCGAATTCGAAAGCAAGAAATCCTTTCGAAATTTTCACAAGAGATGTACTTTGACTTAAAAATGCAAGACAACACGTACCGCAGGGTAGATGCTAACCAGAAGACTATTATAAGCTCAAACACGTGCATAGTGTTGAAAAGAATGTACCACGATACAGTTTCAAGCATGGATATGTTGAAACGCAAGAATGCTATCATATTTACGTGATAGAATCGGGGTATTTGCTGAGCCCACACAAAACCTGCAGTTTTCCTTGAGGTGTAATGACGAAATTGCAATGTTCTCACGTTGATTCAGATTTCAAAAACGCCATGCCAGAAACCTTTCACAAAAACATTGTAAGTCAGATATTGGAACTTGAGGTCACACAAAAGCCCTCAGGAAATATTTTTTGGAGATACAAACAACGTTGACTAGAATAAAAAAAGTTGTAATCTCTCTCCTTCTTCGAATATTTTTCCTTTATTTATAATTTCAGTATTCTCCCTTGTAATTATTATTTTAATTCAACGTCAATTGGTGATTTCCTTCTAATTCGAACAATTTTGGAATGTTCTCTTCTCTTTTCCTTTCTTCTAAGTAACCCAACCCTCCGTGGTCCTCGTTTCATGATTATCATGGCAGCTGCTCAAGCGAGCAAAAAATTCGAACTGTAGCTATCAAGTGATAAATAAATTATGGTTAGGAAGCTCTTTCATAGACTCACAGATTCCTGAAAAACATTTCGGGTCTGCGTGTCATTTCATAGGATACGAGTCCTACGTTATCTGGTCCCCGCGGTCCGAATTTTCCGCTTTGCACTTTAATGTTAAATTTTTGCAAAATATCTTGTCAACACAATAATATTAATTCTCATTCCACTCATCACACATGTATATAACAGTAAACATCAATGCTACAAAATTCAACAACTTTATGGAGACAAAATCTCAAAATTTCTGATAAATTCCACCTGGACTGGATAACGCGGACTGAACTGTGTAACGAGTGATGCGGAATCAGGTTGGATGCAAATAAAAACCGCCAAAACTGTTCTGTTGTTGGTGTTGTTGCATCGCAATTACCAACCTCGTGGCTAAAAATTTATGTTAGCTAATAAAATGTCAATTTTTACGAAATAAATCGAACAGGACTTTCCCGAGAACGTTCAAGATTCGAATTCCAGCGCTTTATTTTTTTTTAAATCTCTTGAAAAACAGCGAGTCAGTATTCTTTCATTAATCCAGCAAAATATTTCATATAATCCAAACCAAATGTGAAAAATTATCAACCTTAATCCAAAGTCAACACCCATATTAATCCATAATCCAATGTCAGAAATATTAATTCCATTCTCATGTAAAATCGTGTCTGAAATTAGTGAAAAAATCTATTTTACATGCAGGTTTTCAAAATTAAGTCTTCTCAAAACAGGAAAACGCTTTATTTCGTTTCTGTGAATTGTTTTTCAATTTTTTAATTTGATCTCTTTCAGATCGTTTCTTTTCAACAACAGCACAACAACAAAATCTTAAGATCAGAAAAAGAAAATCAAAAATTGGTAATTTCTTGTAACTTGGAAATCACATCACATCTGAAAACAGCAAAATTCAAATCTCAACTACCCCACCCCAGCATTAACTCCTTCCCAATTCCCGCAATCACACGACACAAAAAATATTTTAGAAGCAGGTTTAAACCAGATTAAAGCCATCCACCAAACTATGTCTGATAATAAAAATGAACTAAACTCTAAGCGTAAACATAAAAAATAAACTCTTAACCTTTTTAATAACAGGGACATACCGAGTTTAAGTTTAATTTAAGAACATCCAAAAGCGGAAAGAAAAACCTTTTTGAGTCAAGAATGTAATTCAAAATGTTTGTTGGCTGAATCTATAAAACATTTAAGAAAGTTTGAAGTTCAACCCAAACAATCTACGATTTTATGAAAAAAGTTAATTGTTACTACAAAAAACCCAGAGTTTAAATTTATGAATTTTAAACTGTGCACAGATTCATAATAAGCCAATCAAATGGTGGATTGTGGTAAAATATTCTTAATAAAAGGAAACACCAAAAATGTGGTTCCTCTTGCACTCATATTGTTGCATAATATAAACGATTTCCATTTACTATTTTACGTGTAAAGAAACATATTTCATGATTAGAAATAAAAAAACAAAACTGCAACTACAAACGATTCCTTCGTTATAACACAACAAAACAACAACTTTATGCCCACGAAGCAAAGAACTTCCTGAGACAATTTCATCTCATTTAAATGTTCTCTTCTAACGATTTTCCAGTGAAACAAATGTACGAAATTTAGAACCTTCTACTTTTTAAAGCCTGCATGCTGGAATGAATACCTGCACTCATGTTATACTCGCACAGGCGCCAGAGGGGTAAGGGGGGCTACAGCACTCTGCAGGGGAACGCTAGCCCAACCGTCGGGGGAAAATAAGCGTCTGTTGGGGGGATTTTTCAGTGAGAAACATTAAATTCTTTCCTGTTGGGGAAGCTAGCCCTGCAGGACCCTTTTGTATTCAGAATGAAAAATTCATTATTCAAGTCCTGGAGATGTTGTTGGAACAATAAACAAATATTAAGTTCACCACTCTCTCGAGTTATTATAGTGAGCTATGCTGCCAGGGCCTGTAGCCTACAACCAAAAACCTCAGAAAAATCGAGAAGACACAAAAAAGCA
This sequence comes from Phacellophora camtschatica, assembly GCA_036873815.1. Taxonomy (NCBI): domain Eukaryota; kingdom Metazoa; phylum Cnidaria; class Scyphozoa; order Semaeostomeae; family Ulmaridae; genus Phacellophora; species Phacellophora camtschatica. The sequence continues at coordinate 7,218 of JAYJMH010006186.1, read as the reverse complement.
AAAGAGAGTTACTCCGTGGTTTTCCAAAGCTTACTTCAAAGAAAATCACGCAGATGCCAAGACTACAATTAATCTCCAAAAATTCAAGTTTTCAAAAGAACTTATTTCTGCCGTATAAAAATAACAGTATTTCATTTCCCTTTGAAACGAAAGAAGTATCACTCAAAAAGCGACCGAAGAAAATCTGCTGTAAATAGGATAAAAAAGTACGTCAAGGAAGTTCGGTTCTAATTCTGACTCCACTTAAACCTTCTTTCTCAAAACCTTTACTATTCTGACGCACACACCAAAGGCGTTCCTTCCGGGATGATGACTGGAACAAAACACACCCTCAAAAAATGTTCTAAAATATGCTTTTTCCTATTGAAAATAAGAACACTGTGCTCTGGTTCTGACTTCGACTTTGTTATTGCAGGTAATGATGACGCAATAAATTTTTATTGAAACGAGCATTATATTCGTCGTTACAAGGCAAAATTGTAGGAAAGAAATTACTTAACATGTTGAAAAATCATTGCAAAAATTCGTGAAAAATGTCTGTGAATATAAAATCGCTGTGTCGCCTGTGCTGACCATGAATTAAATTCTGGTAAGATTTCAAAACCACAATTGTATCTTGTGATTGCCATGCCCAATACACGTTTATTTTTATAAGAAAGTCGTTTATAAGAAAGTAGTACTTGGCTCTTCAAAAAGTTAAGAAAGTTCAGTGCTGGATATTTGAACCTAAGAAAGTTGAAAAATTTCTATACTCAAAATTCCAAGGAGAAATTATCGTGCAAGCGCGAAATATTTTTTCCTTGGTTTTGTGACTATTATGTGCATTTTTCCCTTGGTATTGTGACTTTTCAAATTTCAGTACTGAAATCAGGAAATAGCTAAGAAAGTTTCAGTACTGGGGCAAAAAAAACTTAAAAATTAACGTGTAGTCAGGCAACATATGACAAAGCTTACTTAGGCCCACTGTTCAATCCCCTCAATTTACATCGAATTTGGATGGCCTTGGATAACTATGTCATATTACTCTGGAGTGCCCTCTCTCTCTCAAATGGAGCTCCGCCAAAACCTCATTAAAAATTAACTCAACAAAGTTCCAACTAAAATATCGTTAACATATTCGCATAAGGCTAGCATTCAATGGCTTAGCTTATCCATTGAAGACACACACGGGTACCCATTTCCTTTCGTTGTATCTTCTTTAAATGTCTTATATATTTGAGGGATAATAAAATAAAATTTCTGTCATGTTTAATTTGTTCAAAGCAATGTTAGTTACGAATCAAAACTCTATCAACGTTTTGCTTGTCATAAGAGGCCTAAATTTAGAAGTGTCCACAGGTTTAGGTCCTCCAAGGTTTCATTCGTTGTTTCACCATCAAATAGGTGAAAGTCAGTCACCCACAGTTCTAAAAGCCTCTTTCCTTTAAAGTCGTCTACAGTTCTGGTGCAGTTAACCTATATGTCATTGTTAGTTAACCGTATTTTATGCTATTGCCTACACTAAGAAACAGGTTTGTGTTAATCTATATATAAACAGAGGACTACTGCTAACGTTGTGTTTTATGTTGTCAAATACGCTGATTAAAACTTACACTTGGAAATAATAATTTTAAATTGTTTGTTCTCAAAGAGTTGCAAAGCTCAAAGCTAATCTGATAAGAATACAAGCAATGAACAATACTTGGTTGCAGTAGCTATAGTCTAAATTAAGAAATTAAATTCAATGTGTGGGATGCCTTGGCTTACCTTGCTTATTTTATCGAAAGTCTGGCACCCAGGACCAGGGGGCATACCTTAAAATATATGTGCCTCCGATAAGGATGGGTTTGAAGGCAGTAAATTCTCTAAACATGGGTATGATTTTCAGCAAAAATTCCTTAACGTTGTGTTAGATATTAAAAATTGTCCTCAATGTTGGGTGATTTGGAATGAAATTCAACAGTAATGTTGGGTATACACGAAAATTTGAACATTAAAGATGGGCGAGTTTATAAAATCTCAGCGGCACACTACCGTCTAGCCGTGGGACATGTGCCCCAACCGGGACCCAGGGTATCCTTGATTCAACGAATAAGAAAAACGTATGTACCAGATTTAGCTTTAAATTACAAAAAACTGCAGGTTTTGACCCAGGTTTCGACGACGCTTAAGCTCTTTTTTTAACGTATGATTAGACCCTAGAAAGGAAAGAAGAAAAAATATATATAATGAAAAATAAACAGAATAAAGACTTACATCTTTCTCTGGATTGCTGTCTCGTAAAGCATTCACCCATGCCATCAAGGATTGTGTGTCCGGGGCCTATTAAAAATATGAAAAAAAAACACAGTGTCAGTTTTATCAGAATACATAAATTGATTTTGAGCATATTGATCGTATATTTAAGCTCTAAACCAGAACTAAAGCACCGCACAACTTCAATTGGTTTACGAAGAAAAATCCTTGAACCACAATCGACTGACGAGATCTCTGAGCCTGCACCACACAATATGATGAGGCATCCATACTTTCTGATAACTTCGCAAACCTGCCCGTTGACCGCGAGTGCTGCAAAACAACCTTCCCTTCAAATTCCAAGACAAAGTGACTTTTATGTTCCATCCTCCCCCTCTCCCATTGATGATTTCTATGGAGCGTAGGGGAGCGTAGCCTCCTTTGTTAAGGTAAAATGTTAAGGATAATTCTTTTCTTTTGCTGTTGTTTTCGAATCATTTTACCCTTGTTAACTCTCGCTAAAATCATTTCTACCCCTCCCTCTCCCTCTATCTATATCTATCGAATCAACAATCACGACCGGATCAGAGCACGGTAAACTTTTGTCCTGCTTTGCATATGTATGTTGTTTCAAACAAAAGAGCTTCCAGAATCGTAACGAGTCTGCTGTGGCTGGCTGAGGGTTACGGTTTATGTACCCAACCGCATTATTTTTTCTCTGATTTCTTGCGTTAGAATTCTTGATAGACAAATGAGGTTGTGTTTTTTGCGACTTGTGGAAAATACAACATCGTTACATTGGGTGAGTACGTTACTATAATGCAACAGAAGTCCTAATGGTATATCACTAAATTTTCTAATGAAATCCCTAATTGAGATCCACAATAAGAGCAACAATGGTCGAAAACAATAAGGGGAAAAAGTCGTGAATAATTTCGCGTGTTATTCGAAAATGTGATTTTATGGGTCGTCTAAAATTAGGCCTAACACACGACCATCCACCAAAACCAAACAGCTCTACCTTCCATGCATGCTGTAAACATTTGGTGCCTGTGGATGGTATAAAAAGTAGTGCATGGCATTTAATTTAATTTAACTGTGAATAGGCCCTTGTGTTGCAGAGGGTTGACTTGTCTTCAAAATATCGAGAGAAAAAGTCGAGAGAAAAAGTCGAGAGAAAAAGTCGAGAGAAAAAGTCGAGAGAAAAAGTCGAGAGAAAAGATCAAGAGAAAAAATCGAGAGAAAAAATAAAAGAAAATGCGGTGAGAAGGAGAAAGAAGGGAGGATTCCTTCTCCTCCGCACTTTTTTTACTTTTTCTCTCTTGATTGTTTTAAGGGAGGGAGGGAGAGAGAGACTTAGGAGCCGATTGCATGGAGCGGGCTAGGCCGGCTAACCGGCCATGTAATCGAAATTTTCAAAAACACAGCAAATCCAATTGACACAGAGATCCCATCTAAAACTTTCATCTCGGTTAACCGGGCTAGCCCTCTCCATGTAATCGGCCCCTCAGGCAAGTCAATGCGGAGGGTTGGATGAATTATTCCCTTTCGTTGACAAAACAAGTCGAGGAACAGTTAATTAATAAATCATATGCTACTGTCCGTCTCGTCTCTCTATACTACTGTCTGCCGAATAGCGTGTCAATTATCATTTTTTAATGACAACAATACATCTGTACATCGAAGAACAGATTTGATAGATATGTTTAGTGCCTGAATCTCTGCTTTATCACAGAAATTTCACAGCTGATTTGAGGAAGTCAAATTGAGCAAAACCCAAGCAAGTCTCGCCTTATACGAGCTGTTAAAGATGCACAAGCGATTGTTTGTCTGGTATTCAAAGCTAAAACAGTGTTGTTGATGTCATACAAACAAGCAAGACATGTGTAAACAAACAAATAATACAAACAAACAAGTGCTTGACGTGTATAAACAAACGAATGTTTCAATGAATGAAATGTGGCAATAAAACGTTGAATTGTTGATAGGCCAACTCGTCGAAAAACAAAACTAAAAACAGTTGCAATTTTTTCCGTCATACTGTCAGAATGAAAATATCCATATTCTGTGTCTTATAATTAACGATAAAGAAATTTAGCCGAAATGTTACTGAATTAGCTATAGTACCGTATATGATAGTGCCAAACAACACAATTCCTCACAAAACGAACTATTTTTAAACGATATGTGATGTAAATTAAAATCTGTTTGTGTGGTGAAAAATATTTCTGCCTTCTTACCGAGTTTCTACTACTGGACCCATTTTCTGACGAAATTCTTCTTTTCCTTCTGCAAAAATATCCTCCATTTAAAATCATTGCGCCTCTTTCAACAGTAACGTCAAAGATTTCGATATTTTGAATCCTCTTTCTAAATACTGTCTCTATCTCTTACAAACTGTTGAGAATGACTTTACTTCCAATATAAGGAAGGTATCACCGGTGGGCGAACCCCGCGCTCTTTCCTGCGTACGTCTCGAAAACAACAGGATGGCACGTGGAGCACACGTGTTCACAGGTATTTTGAACATCGTCAATTACGACAAGTTTACACAAAATGCTGCGAGCTATCAAAAAATGGATGGGTTACCAATGATGAAATGTCACAAATAAATTTATTTAGGAAATCGTTAAAAAACTATTTACTGTTGAAAAAAAAACGATGCTGGATAAATGGTCCAGTAGTTTTAAGTGTCCAGTAATTTTAAGCCTTTGGTGGTAACCAAACATTCATTTGAATGAGGGGGGGGCTAAAGAACGAATGTCCGACAAATTTTCTCCTCGGCAATCAATAAACTCTAAAAGTTGGTCCCTCGGGTATACTAAAATTTTTGTTTTTATAAATTTGTAATAGCTTGTATTATTATTCATATCATGGTATATGATGACGAGGATATAAAACATTTCTTGGCAATCAAGGGGTGTAAAATTTTCACACAATTTCATAACATGAAACAATCAAAGTCAAATCTGCTAACAAAAGAACCGGAAATGACGAAACAATATATTTTGATCAAAGAGTCTTTAAAAGTCACGCAATATACAAGATGTTGACATATAATCTGGGGGTAAAGGAAACATGAATTGTTTGTGTTAATGCAACATACAACGATGAAAGGAATATTACCACGCCCGGAATTAATGTTTATTGCTGGCTAAGTTTACGAAACCACAAGTAAGCGGAACAACAGCGCAACAAGAAATAATATCTTCCTCGTTCTTACCGCGTGCCTCCCTCACAAGTGTTATTGTCTTTTAAGAAACTCTGCTTTTAACAATTGAAGGACCAAATCTGCGGAGAACGTTAATACATAGGAAAATGTTTCCGAGATTTTTTTGTTTGACTAAAGAATCTTCAGCAATTCTACAAGGATTCGAAAGCGTGTTGCATCTTGAGGCTCTTGGGCAAAACAAATTTTCCCGCCATAATGCAGTCTTTAACGTAATTGTCTATATGGACGTCATTTTCGACTTGACAAATTGAACCCTCGGTAAATTATCATAAAGATTTCAATCCAGTTCATCCTCGAGCGGTCAAACACCTGGCACGTTCATAACAAAGTGTTAATAGCTAAGAGTATGCCCTTTCATCCTCAGAAAAACAAAAGTGAGGGAGCATAGACAGCCACGGCAGCGATTTCATTCAAATTTATGAAGACGTTAAATTTGCCTATGGAAGATATATTTTACATGGATGCAAGATATTTCAGTTTAAAAGCAATTTAAAAGAAAACTTTCAAACGTATAACGAGCAAATATTGTGATTAAAAATGGAAATATGCAATGCATAATCAGTGTAAAAATAAATTTTTGAAAAAATACTGTGGTCTTCCCATCCGCAAATTGACAACGGTATATATCATTTTATTCTAATGACCTTAAACAAAGTCGAAGAGAGGGAATATAAAAAGGTGAAAATATAAAACCCACCACCCCCCACCACCCCTTTATCGATACCACAGTATCAATATGGATAACGTCAATGACATCACAAGATCTAAAATGCATAACGAAATTCATCACAATTGCAGCACATGCAAATAATTCTGGGTTGTAAAAGTTATGATGTCACATCACACCTCTTTAAACAAGTACCACTGTCAAACTGGAAAACAAATAGTTCAGCAATCTATAGTTTCTGACGTAAAAGATTTGAGGAAATATTTTCGGAGAAATTCTGGATATTGAGCAATTTCGTTGGAGTTCAAACTTTCAAAACGATTTATGATAAAAGCTTTCCCAATCTGCCCTCTTTAGCACAAAACAAGATTGTTTTTTAATGAATTCTCACCTGAAACAAGCATTCAGTTCCGTTGAATGTAGTGAGCCTCAAAACATGCTTCCTTTTTGCGTAATCATGTGCTATATCAACAACTGAGCCTTTTAGGTTGATAATTTGCATATGTTCCTCATCATAAGACGATCCTTCCAGCTGCAAAAAAAAACAATGTGCTTTATTTTTCTAACAACAAGTCTGAATTACTTCTTGGTAATTTGAGTAATCCATATTAAAACGCATAGAGAAGAGAAATTTAGAGAAATTCCTGTGAGAAATTTATGGTAAAAATTATTTTGGAATAAACGTATTCGGCATTAGGCTGAAAGGCTAGATTTTGCGGCAGGGAATTTTTACTGAACGTTTTTCAATATTTAATTTTCAGTTAAATGATTTGGTTTAAGCTGGGATTTTTTATCGTTATTCAAACAATTTATTTAAACTTTGATCTATTTAAGCAATAAATATACAGTAACAATAAGAAACTGACTTATAAAAAACCACTGGCTGATATTTGGCAAAAATTTACAAATTATTTTTTAAATTGATTACCGTAATAATTTGATTATAAGCCCAGGGGGTTTATTGCTTATCCGAGAGGGGGGCGAGAGGGGAGCTTCCCTGAGAGTATTATCTAAAAAAGATGCAGAGTATTATCTAAAAAGAGTATCTGTTTTGAGAAAATAGGGGGGGGGGCTTATTTGAGAGAGGGGGCTTATAAAAAATCAC
>JAYJMH010006175.1:0-25839 GCA_036873815.1 Phacellophora camtschatica | reverse complement strand
TTTATATGTTGCTTTGTAGAAATCTTATGAAGGGTGCTTTCGGTTTGAGAATTGGTCAGCATATTAATGGAGCACAGAGGCACACTGTGAGATTAACAAAATTAAATTTGAGGCTATTTTTAGATTTTGCTGAAGTCAGAATTCCTTCCATATCCTGCTATGTGGAGCATTGTTTTGAGTTTTTCTCATGGTTTTACTGTAAAATGTAGCTTAATACATCATGACACATGATAATTTTGCAAAAAAATTAATTTCCATGAGATTTAATTTCAAAAAATTTATATACATTCTAAACTACCTGGTTTTTGAGAGAAAATGGCCTTAGTGTCCTTCTAAATCCTCAAAATTTTGTTTTTGTGACGTAATCATGACGTCAGTGCCCTAATTACCATGAAATTTGTCTATTGTTTGCATTTGATATGTAGATCATGTTGTCTTAGTTGCAAATCAGTAGCTATTACCAATTTTAATTTAGGAGGGGGCTAATTTAGCCCCCCCCCGGTCTGACGTTGCTAAAAGAGCCCGGTCCAGATAGGGTTAATCTTTTTTGTAAATGAGGCTCAAAGTTCTTTATCAGTTCCTTGTTAGAAAAATAAGAATCCTCCAAGTTTACATGGCTCTGCAACTCTACATACGACTCATGAACATTCATGGCGTATAAGTAGTTGCATTAGAATGAAAAATATCCAAATAAAAGTGTTTTTTTCACATTTCTAAATTTAGCTTTTACATGTCCAGCTTGAGTAGTTCCTTAAAAGATCCTTATTTTTTGGCAATCTCAGCTTCGAGGTGTTCCTTGTAAAAAAAAGGTGTATATTGTTTTTTTCAATTTTCTGGTTGTTATTGCAAATTTTTTACTTGCAAAATATACACATTTTTTCTTTTGGTAACTTTTCGGACCAATTTTCTCTCTCTGGATGAACAACGATTCTCAACTGAAAATAATTGTCCATCATTTATGTATTACTTTTTACAAGCAATACACCTTGTCAACATATGCAAACACACTAATTTGATTTGGTATCAAATTGATAAATTTCTATATAATTTTCATAATTTAATCAACTCTTATTTGAATTCATTATGGATCATCATCATCATGTGATTTAGCGTAATTTAGCAAGAAATTGCTATTTAGAAACTATTTTTAGTTTTTTCATATTGTTTGATATAAATTGTTTTTTTAATTGGTAAGTTGTTTTTTGTGATTCTCTTACCAGCAAATATCTACGTGATTTTGAAGATTAGTTTCTGTTAATTTTTTTTCAGAGCAACAATTTCCGACTGAAATCTATTTTCAAAGCAGTGCATTTGATTTTTTAGCCTTCATTTCGCTAAACGTTCCGATCTTGGTGTTCTCGTAGACAAATGCACAAGGGTCTAATGTAGACCGAGTTTCACACCATTAGCAACAAGGTTCTAAGCATTTCGATATTAGTAGGTGTTTAAACTTTCATCTATTTGATAGGTGATGGGCGTGCCTTGGATGAAAGAACAAGATATGAATAATAATGATAGATGGTATCAAGCAAAAAAGCAAAAAAATAAAAAATCCATTCGTTCCACACTAGATCAAATATAACGATGTTTACATGTTTCTTACCTAGAATATATTGTTTTAATTTTTTGATAAAAAGCAATATTGATGCTCGACTATTAATGTTGATGGAAATTCGTTTTTCTAAAAGAATAAATATATTAAAAAACAAAACTTCAGAGACATATGAATATTTGTTTGGAAAGAAAACGACAATTATTTTGTTTACCAAAAGCCTGGGTATAGGACCCTGGAATAAACCGTGAGAAAAAGCAAAAGTTTCGCCAATTTCCATTTTAACAGCTCTGGGCAAGGCACGACGGGCAGGTGCTGTCAACAAGGGTAAATTTTTGTGCAAAACGTTATCTAACCATTGGTCAAAGTTTCTGAAAATCTTTTTAAATATAGGCTTTATTATTCTCGAATCCAGCACAGACAGCATAACAAGATATTTTGGGGGCTAAGTTAATCTTTCGGCTCCAAACAGTATGTGGTTGCAATAAGCACCAGAATATAACTTATTTTATTTCTTTCTTCAGTAAGTTGCTTAATACAGTAGTTATAATTTTACAAAAATCTAACTAATCCATACCAAATTACATAAATTACACGAGTTATACGTAGAAAATAATTTTCAAGATCTACATAAGATATAATGTTGAGTTATGTTAGATAAAGTCAACATGTTGAACCTAACGTTCGCACATGTTATATGTGCAATTAAAAGATTGTACATTTTTTATTTGATTTTAGAAGATACTTTACATTGGAAAGTTTTTATTTGTTCTCGAATCGAGTTCTAAATTTGTCTATATCTGTATAATACAGTGTTAAATCCATACAGTTTGTATCTTGGTTCCTTTGTTTGGAATTGGTTTGTCAAGTGATAAGGGATACCATTGATGGAAAATATTTCATTCATAAATGTTGGATTTAGGCCATTAAATATTTCATATATTCAAAGCTATAAATTTGCAAACACCGATTTCTTATTTTTGTTGTTTTCATTGTATGTTTGTATTAATAATTGTAATTGCAATATTATGCGAATTTTCCATTTTTCTAATAAGATTATTGCCGACACAAGACCTCGTCCTTATATTATATAAGCTCTCGCATACAAGCCCCCAATGTACAAGTCCATCAAAAGACCTCGTCCTTAAATTATATAGTTAAATAAACCGAAGATACCGAAGATACTTATTGTCGAAACAATTTCATATGACCAGTTCTAGCAACACGGATACGAGGTGACAGCTTTTGGCATATGACCAGGCTACCTATTTTGATTAAATAAATTAATACAAAGCAATAATTTGATGTGGTCAATCAATCTCGTACCCAGTATCAATGAATCAACCTTGTACTGAATGAAATAGCACTTGGGAACGTGGTTGGTGATCAATTGCAAAGCTGGCCAATCAGGCGGTCAGCATTATCTCTGGCCCAAAAGTATACCATGGCCTAGCCTGTGTGTTATGTGTAAATCACGGGGTTACACATTCCTAAAATTTATAGGTATCAAATACCATCAAACAAAACTAAACTAAAAAAATTAATTTTTAATAAGCATTATTTTAAAAAAGTGCCAATAATTTTTATATAAGCCAATAAATTTACAAATTAAATACTTTCGATAAAAAAATCTTTTCGAAGACAGCAACATCAAGCAATACAAATTAGTTTGCGAAAGGCCTGGTGATGCAAATTAATTTGGTAAATGTTACTGTTTCCGATCTGCTAAAAATTTACGAAAGAATGCACTTTTCCTTCTCATACCACAAATTTTCATTAAAAAAACAAACAATAGAATTTGTATAAAACAAGCCAACAAAAATCCCGGAACTGTTTTCCTTCAAATATTAATTTGCAAAATAGCTAGAATTCTTAGCGCTATTTGTGCTCCTCAGCCTTTCATATTTGATCAAAATATTGCATCACAATTTTCCAGTCTTCAGCATCACTCCGACCAGACAATGAATCTCCCTTGACAACCCTTTTGCTCGGATTGCTGACGTCTGCTACCATGACGACCAAACTGACGTACAACATTCTGTTGAATATTTTCCCGTTTCTGCCCACACGTTTTTCGCATGCAGAAAAAGGGGCGTGAAACGGGAATCGATAATGAAGCGAGCATCAGCCACCACATGACTTTCCATCATACAAGCAAACAGCCTTGATTTAAAGCCTCACCCGAGCCCCACTAATTTATCTGTGAGGCTGTGTATATAGCCTGGGCCCCAGGCCACATATCATCTTTCCATCCATCGACATGAAGACTGATCCACATGTCTATACATGGGCTTTAGGTAAAGTAAAGTTTTCATTTTATTCCCATTTTGATTTATCTCTTTCCATCTGTCTTATATAATAATAATACATTTATTTAATGTTAGTGGAAGAACTAGCATAACATACTAATATAGACTATCATGTATATAGCTGCACTAGAACTGTGGGTGACTTAGGCAGTTTTGAAGGTTTGTTCCATATTTTTGGTCCTAAATATCTGACGGAGCTTAATTTATCCTTTTTTTGTTGAATTAACCTTTGGAATTTTCAATTCATGTGGAAATTGAAAATCATATGGCAGAGAATCTTTATTTTTCCTGAAGCCCGTGGCACAAGCCATGTGTATCATGCTTGCTCATGAAGCATTTTCGCGAATCGTACATATTTTGCATCACACTTTTGTAGCAACCTGTTCATAAGCAACAATTTACTCGACGATGTCTAAATTTTAAACAGCTTCAGTATTAAATCAGATATTTCTAAGTAATTTATAAAGTCTTATTATACCGCATACCAAATTTAAAGAATTTTTCATGACTGAAAGGGTACTCTCTGGAGGAAATTTTGTAGACCACACCCTTTAGGTTGGCTTAAAATGCGACCACACCCTCTAAAAACAGTCTACTAAACTAGTTCTACTAAAAAAGGGTTTTCTACTAAAAAAGAATTTATCACTGCACACTTTTTCAGTTTATCACTGCATATTTTTACTGTTTCTCATTGCACAGTTTCATTTTACCACTGCATGAATTGGCTATCACTGCACACTAAAATTAGGTTATTTTAAAAATAATTCAAGGGCATTGGGTTGGCCTAGAATTCTGAAATTGACTAGTAAATTTTCAAAAATCGAATTTACTTGCTTATAAACTGTAACAATGTTGTGAACCAATTCTGATTTGCAAGCTAAGGTCCACAAACGCAATGAACTAATATTTGACAAAAGGCTTTTTTCTATTATGCCTTCCAAAGAACAGTCTTAGCTTGGAAAGTATCCCAATTTCGATCAACTGTAAGCAAAAAAAAATTGTTTGTCTGATCTTCCCTTGAGTTTCACAGGCTCATTAAAAAGATGCAAAATTTGAAAATGTAAGAAAAAAGAGATTGTTACGAGGTTAGTCAGCAAAATAATTGTGCAAAATGTGATATAAGCATGAAACATGGTAAGGGTACACACTGAAGAAAAAAATGGGATGCAGACCCCAACCACATGAATCAAAGTACTGAGAATAGTCCTTTTCAGAAATGAAACTCATTCTATTGTGTTACAGCACTAGCTTCGTTTTCAAAATTGATGAAATTCCTATCAGTACAAAAAAGTGTAGATTTCGATGTCTCGTGGGTAATTTGGGAGAGAAAGAGGCAAGAATAACCATTTCCAGTGGAACTACACGAGTAACCTCGAGACCAGGTTCTATTTCCGAAAAGGTAACAGACGAAGACTATGCCCCTCTCTGGGCAGTCAAGAATTTATATTTGTGCGCGTGCCTATCCCAACCGAAAAATGCAGCAAGTCTGCAAAAGAACACAAAAAGCCTCCGATAGTTAGATAACTAAATGAACGTAAATTAAGAAGCTTTCTAGGCACTGTTGTGTTGTGGGGTAGGGTAATCAAAAGATAGAAGGCGGTAAGAAACCGTGGTTCCGGCTAAAATGATTATGTGATTTTATATTCCTGACAGACTTCCATATTCCCAACAAAATTCCCGGACTCCTGCCAGACATTCAGCACACCGTGGCTCCAGTTTAGATTTCCTTGTTCCGTAACTGTTTTCCCCAATTCCGCCGTTCCTCAAAACCCTGATGACCCCCTTTTATTATATCAGTTACCTCTCTCCATTACCTCAGTTACCTCTACGTAACATCTCTCTGATACCTTCTTGTATTTTAGCAGGGTTGGTTTCTTATGAATGCCTAAAATACCTAAAATATTGCTTCGCTCAATTTTATGTCAGAAAATTATGCAAGAACATTTAAACGCGGCGGAGGAGAGTGACAAGAACACGTTACAGCGGCAAATAAAATTACAGCGTTAAACCACGTTACAGAACACGTTACAGCGGAAAACCGGCTGAAGCAAAGAAATACACGGAAAATAGAAAATAGAAGAAACCGATGACCAAACAATTTTATATGATTTCATTATCTTTATTTTCTTACAACTATAACCTCGAGATAGAAAGCGAAAAAATATGTTCATAAAAGCATTGCGTGTTGGACTTCCCGGCACATCAAACGCAAGAGGAACCTAATAAGAACCTCTCGCTTCGGCACATTTTCAAAAAATTCACTTTAATTGAGCCGTTTTACAAACAGAAACCACCCGATAAGTCAAGAATTCGTCAAAACCTTCGAAGATTTACAAGCTGCCAATGACTTTTCAAAGTGACGATTGCAAAAAAGATGCAATGTTCAGGTGTAGTGTCAGTAAAGAATAAAATAATATCTGAATCTGATCAAAGTTTCATAAAATAAAATTTACGAAACCACCCAGCATGAGAAGAGCGTCGGAAAATATCACCGTTGCACGGCCGCTGGCCAGAGGAAGGTTGAAGAAAACAAAGCAAAATGGTGTACCACATCCAAAACACACCTACCTTCCATTGTTTAATGGGGAAGGTTTACTATATGCTCAAACTATACGGTCCTTTTCCTCTGAACGTATTCGGGGTTTCATTTTTTTGGAAATGCAAAGAACAGCTGTTTTTCTTTCCTTTTTTAGACTTGCCCTGAGTCAATTTTGCCTTATCTATCCTCTGTTTTTCATTGCTTGCTAAAATACAGACCAGGGACGAAATATCTGGACTAAATCCTGATACAAACTTTTTATCTCCAACGCAGTGTGTTTGCGCCGCAACGCGTATAATATGACAACTGGAAATCAGGGCAGCCATGCTGTTGATCTAACATTTTAAATAGCAGATTTCACATCTCATACACAATTTTAACAAAATTGTTTTCCAAATGACAAGAAATAAACAGTGGCCCCTTTATCAAAAACTGCAGTCACAGTTTCGATATTATTCTCAAAATTCTCTCAAAATTCGCTACCCGTAGCACAACACAAATTTCCAGAAAAACAAATGCGTGCCTTGGTCCAATAGCATGTCAGCTCAATGATGAAAACCAAAACAGGCGATTATTGTAACTCTTCAACACATGACATGACCGGAAATTTCTCCCATTTACACAGGAAAACGCTTCGTTACCGGAGTGGCAAAGCATTTACGCCACATTGACAACTGAAGTCTTGATATTCTATTGTTTTACTTAATTAGAAAATACAGTGAAATCTCTATTAACGGACACCTCTCAACAACGGACACCCACCTCCAAACAACGGAAAAATAATTTTGTCCTGAAATTATACTCGTCGTATTTTTGCAACTGAAAATGAAAAAATAAATGTAAATTAAATGAAAAAATAAAAAAATAAATAGAATGAAGTGAAACCTCCAGACAACAGAACAGGCCTCCCTACAGTACAACGGACAGTAACACAAGACCCACCGATGTCCGTTATGTAAATGTTCCACTGTAAGTTTGACTTGCTAAAGTACGAGATCCGTCTCTACTGATAACCGACACATATTACTGATAACCGACACAATTAAAAACGGTAAACTCAGTTACCCAGTAGAATTGAGAGCTATTTGGGTTGATATTAGACCATAGTCGAGATAATGGCAGAGACATCATCTCTAGATATATGGCAAATAGCAGCTGTACATTTCGTTCTCAATAAAAATTATTTAGAAATTTGTATTTTAAGAACGAATAATATTTGTCATATATCTGGAGATAGTATGTGTAAATATATCGTTAATGGTCTAAATATCTCGACAATGATCTACCAGCTATAAGCTGAATTACTGAACACGAGACACGAGCTGAAAACGAGGCTTTCACTCTTCGAAGCGGCTAATGCGACTTGTTGGTTTTTGATCAGCATTGAATATGCGCCTGATTGCCAAAATAATAGACATTGTCAAGCACTTAGCTCAGAAAGAATGAAACCCTTGCTTGACCGGGTGATCAATGAATTTGATTGAATATTAACACCCGAAGATCAGAGTTGAATTCTGTGCGAACCCTGTTATGTTGCGCGTGACCGGTTTGTAATGCACATTCTATTCATTATTCATGCTTGATCGATCACAGGCCTCTCGCTCTTGGGCCTACCCACGAATGAAAAGAAGCTAAACAACTGCAAATAAATCTTGATACTAATTCATGAATTGTCATTTTGAACAAAGTTATGTTAGAATAAACAAATAAAGAAAATAAAAGTTTGGCTCAAATTGTTAGGATTCTTAGCATCACGGTTATGAAGCCAGTTGAGCAACTTCCAGCGGCTATTATATTTTTGAACAAGATCGAATGAAAATGATGTTGCATCTTTGGAAGTTTCTTTGGCTGCTGGCAGTCATTCTAGCATGTAAGTCGCCTTAATAAATACATTATATCTTGTGTAAAGTTATCAGTTTTATTTCAACATGGTGCTAGAAAACTGCCTTCTCTCGTTATCAAAAATCGAAACCACACTCGTTCTCTTCGCAAAAAACAGTTTTAAAACAAGCTAAAAAACGAAGCTAGAAACAAAGCGAAAAAGACTTGCTTCTAAAAACAAATTGTGCCCTTTTTCAAAGGTTAGCTTTGTCTAGGCAAACTTTCTGTGCAGTCGCATCTTGTCGAGCGCGGTGAAACTCACTGAACCATAACACACTGCTTAGCCAAGTCTAGGAATGTTCTAGCTTAGCTTTAAGTCAACTCAAATATGTTAAGTAAGATATAAACTTAGTCCCATAGCTCTAAAAATAACTACCAATCCGAAGGATTTAACTTATTATATTTCAAGATCTATTACCATCAGGATGCGACATTTGTTCTCAGAAAGCTTATCATATATGTGTGAGCCATAAGCTAATTATTTTCGTCATTAAATGCACTGAATTTTGCTTAAACATCGCTGTACAAATCTTCAAATCCCTTAAAATCATTCGCCTAACTGCAAGTCTAACTTTTTAAAAACAAACGCTGGAATTCAAAAACAAATCATTTCAATACGAAACTCTAAAATGATTCATTAAAGTCAATAGAATATAGAATCTAGTACTCGGCAACTACAAACAGGTTGACGCATGCGTAAATTATTCATGTTTCTTTTTCGGCGCCAATTTGACAATCTAAGTCACAAATCTGAAAAACTCATTAGTGTTTGTGCAATTCAGAAAAAAACTGAAACTTTGACGACTGAACCACATTAAAGTTTGAACCAAGCCAAAGAAAATTCACCAAAGAGTTTCCTTGAACGCCCGCTATTTTCAAATTTTCGCTATCAGCCTCCTGAACATAAACCAAGGCTATGTTTACGGCCGTTCCCACAAAAACGTGCGTTTCAGAACGTATACAATTTGGAGAGGATTTTCGAATGTATGCCATAAACAATCTGATAGGTCGCGTTAACCCTTTCACCCCGGGAAGAGCCATACGGCCCATCGACAATCACCGTAAAACGTCATATTTTCAGGAGGTAATTGCGGGCAGAACTTTACATTAATTTCAGATAATTGAACGTAAGTTTATCATATAAATTAAGTTGGTTTGCATGTGCTACCCCCTGAAAAATAAAACTTGCATAGGATTTGCCTGTTTAGCAGAAATAAATCCGGGCGTGAAAGGGTTAATATGCCTGATATATATGACATACACCAAACAGACTGAAAGGTCGCACCTTGCACTGCAAACTAACTCACTGATGTCTCGACAAATCAAATACATCTAACAGACTGATATGTCAGCAACTGACCAGAAAAAAGCGACAATAACAACAACAATTATTCGAACTGGCCTAGTTTAAACTTTATTTGTCAAAACCAATAAAAGAAATTTCGAATCAGAATAAACCCAACAAACAAAAAACAACAGCAACAACAAGAATATGACGTACGCCAAGGACTAAGCGAGCCTACAACTCCAAAATTGCAACTTAATAAAATTGACAAAAAAAACACAAGTATTTATTGCGACAAACACATTTTAACATTCAAATTTAAAGGTAAATATATTGCACCATAAAACAAGCAGTAAATACCGTCGAATACTATGCAAAAAATGATTCTAACCCGAGCTTCCGTTGGTCACACTCACTATCAAAGATGCATCGATGGGAAAATTTGACAATAACGAAATCAACAAAAAGATTAAAAACGACCAACACGTATCATAATTTTGACTAAAATCATAATAAACGCTAGATTTGATTGAACAATTTCCGTCGAATGATTTAGACAGAGTGGCTAAACGTAAACCTAATTTCACGTCGACCGCAGTCATCAAAGCGAAAGGTTAGCGAAACCCACTGGCTTCTCTTCTGCTTATTAAATTGAGCTGATAAGGTCAAATCTTGCTAAATCTATGGACGGCCAGAACACATGCCAAACGATATCAGGATACTCCGGCTAATAATGTCAGGCCACGAATAGTGATTTGAGAAATATGAAACAAAGAATCTTCCCCGTGAAGCTAAATTGCGTCAATTTTGGTGTAAGATAAGAGGCATACTTTTATGAAATATGAAAGTCAATAACTTACAAAAGCTGACGTATATTCGTAAACATTTGAAATTAAAAATAAAATGACAATCCATTGCCAAAAGTTTTGTCACTGCAGAAATATCATAGCATTAAAAAAAGTGATTTTTATCGCACGATCTACTTCCCTCCTCAAGGGAAGTTTTTAAACTAAAAAAATCTGATTTGATATTTATTGGATTCAGCAGTTTCATTCTTAGGCTCATAAAAAATTCGTCCGCTAGAGGTTGGTAAGTAAGTCCCTGACTGAAGCGACAACAACAACATGAAAGAGCAAACGTACAGGGAACTTATGTAGTGAGTCTACTTCGTTCCAAGGGATATTTATCCCAGAATAAACACTCCTGGTATCTTCCACGATTTTTTGGCTGGATTAAGTCAACTCATGCGATATGAAAAGAATAAGACTTTCGATATCCGAATCAAATTCGAGTTTTGCGCTTTGTCTTTTCAAATCTCCTGAGATTCAATCGAACGTTGACGCTAGATTATATACTCTCGTTTGAGCCAATGAACGATCAGAAGTCTTGTGCCAGGGGTGTTTCCTTTTGTAATATTTCTGGAAACGAGGTTGAAGCAGACCAACTTTATTCAAGAAAAAACTGATATTAAAACATGTAAAGTAGTTAAAAGATTCTGTCGGCATTTACGCCTTAAAAATATGATGTCTTAACTTACTTGGGTGAAAAATTATAGCTTAACGATCTGAGACTCGCAGAATACTTTAAGAAACACTAGCACCGAGCTGAAAGTTCCTGTCAAAAAGCATTAGCATATATGGGGCCAGTTTATGGAACAGCCTTGAGCCAGACCTTAAGATGGCAAACTCACTTAGTTTTTTAAAGAACTCACAAAAAAACAAATCGGGTTGAATATAAATTTTAGCTCCTTCTATTGATTCTCTTGGTTTTCGCCTATTATATTCAAACATTTCATATTGTACATAAATTTAGCATTGTTTTTAAATTATTGTGATGTTTTTAGATTAGATTATTGTGAATTAGGTTTACTTTCATATAGCTTTTGTAAGGTATTTTTAGTTTTACAAGGACATTTGTAAATTTCTTAGGTTGACGTTTAATGAAGAATTTCACAGAAAGAGTCAATAATGTTTATATCTCAACTTTCGATATGAAGATTTCTAATGTTATGAATTTTGTGCAGGTTCATGTGACGAATCATCAACGTCTTCTGGGTCACACAGCAACGAAAATCCAGAAGAACAAGGGCAAACAGCATACATAAACAATTTTTATATGTTTCCAGACTACCAAGATGCCCCTGTTCAAAGCGATGGCAGTGGATTAGATGATTCAGAGTTTCACAACTTTGTAGGGAAATTTTTCGTCTTACCGGAAGACGAAGATGCGAATATGCTGGAAAACTCTTTTGATATGCAGCATAATGTGGAGAACCCTCATAACCACCGGTCACAGGTTTCATACGCCCAAGATGGGACAAAGATCGTTCAACACGAGCCTAATACAACTTTATTAAAAGATAACAAACAAATTAATTCAGATTCTGCTTCTGAGGCGAACAAGGACGAAGTAAGGCCAGTTGGGACGAGCGAAGGTAGTGGTGTTAATCCACAGGAGCAAAGTGTTCAAGTTTCATACGCATTAGACGGGACCAAGATAATACAACATGCGGCAACCGCATTACCACCAAATAAATATAACCGAACTACTCCTGCGCCTGGTCCTAAGCCAACTCTGAGCATTCATTACGGTATTAGATATCCAGAGCCAAACACTACAAATCAAAAATATGTTATCAGAGACGGTACGAGAATAACGCAGTTCAACACTGCAATCAAAGATGATAATGGCACGATGAAAGCTAAATGGAAGTTCTTACCGGATGAATACGTGCCGGGTTTTAGTGACGACGAAGGTCAACCGAACGCGGCCGGATACAAGTATAGAAACAGAGCTGGAGAGAAAGAAAAGGGAAAGCTCATAAAACAACAAATGGACCAAGCATCGAAGGAAAACAATCCCAGCTATCAGTTTAACACAGAGGCAAAAATGGCTCACTCCTTGAACAGCCTATCACAAAATGGAAGCAATGCAAGAACACAAGTATACGCAACTACAACGCACCACAATGGGCATGATAAAAACAAAGCTGGGACTGCTAGAAAACATTTGAAAAAAGACAATCACGGAAAAGTCAACCTTGCACAATCAGGATCAGTAAATCTTGTTGATAATAATCGAAAGGTTCCAAATACAATACTCTACAACGTTAAACCTTTGAAGTCTCATCGTCAAAAATCACCGTTGGGCATGCAGTCAGAAAGTGGAAACTTGCAGTCAGAAAGTGGAAGTAAACGAGAAAAGGGTCATAACAGGCATAAACAGAAATATCGCGAATTTGCTGGGAAATTAAATGGCACAAAGAAACATAAAAAGTTGAGAAAACAACATGAAAAGCACACCAAAGCGTCAAAAAAAGTCCCACAATCGTTTTTGAATATGATGCCACAGGCAGTTATACAAAATAAAACTGCCACTGAAGGTATGAATAAATGGTCTTGCAGGAATAATACCAATAAAAGTATGAAATAATTGTCTTGCAGGAATAATACCTAAGAGTATGAAAAATAGTCTTGCAAGGAATAATAACTAAAAAAGTATGAAAAATAATCTTGCAGGAATAATAACTATAACAGTTTAAGTTTTAGTAAAATTTTAAGTTTAAGCCTCTTCTCTTAGAGCAAACGAAACAGTAAATATGAACATAATAGCTCCTCCACAACAACTTAGCAAGCATACATAGATATCTTTGGGACTTCCTGCAGTAAAAATGAGATGAACTATGAAAACGTCTTGCGTTTCAAGCGCAGGTAGAACGTCTAATTGTGAAGAATCTGAAAATTGTTTCTTTCCAGTAAAAAATGAAGAAGCTGATCTACGTGAAGCACTGCGTTCGCTAGCTTTCAAAAATGAGCCTGGTGTCGTGAAGAAAAAACAAAACTTTGCTTACATTTCCCAATGTGGCTTGTACACGGAACCACAAAATGTGTCGCAGGTGAGTGAAAACATCGGTATGTTCTTGTCAACGCATGGATGTACCTAAAACATAAATAACGAAGACATAAGCAAGGTAGAATTTCGTAAAAGAATCATTTTCAAATAAATCTTCAAATAAATCTTAAGTATAAGCGTAGTAAATCAAGCCCCATTCACCCTGTTCTTGGTCATCTTTTGTTTCTTATCTTTATCAATGATCTGCCAAATTTATCTAAAAAGTTGAAGTTTATTCTTTTCGCTGATGATACAAATATTTACCTTGAATTAAAACATGAAGAAAATCTTGCTAAAACTGGTAATATTGAACTTTAATTTGTTTTAAAATGGCTTGATTCAAATAAGTTATCACTGAGTATTGATAAAACAAACTATGTTATATTTTATTTTCCGGAGAAAAAATTCCCTCTGAAATAATAATTAAGATTGGAAAAGAAACATTGAGAGTGTTAGATATGTGAAGGACTCCTATTAGATGAAAATTTGAGTTGGAAATACCATCTCAGTGAGCTCTCTAAGAAAGTTTCCAGAACATGTGGTATCCTTTACGAAACTAAAAATCTTCTTCCTTCGGATGTTCTTTTATGTCTTTATATAATTCACTATTTATGTCGTTTCTTCAATATGGTATTACTGTATGGGGCCAACACTCCTAGGAAAAATCTCACCATTGAGTATCCGAGATCTCGCCAAGGAGGGCTGGAAATTTTTCATGTAAACGCAATTAAGAGGCCTAGCCGTTCTGCGAGGGCTGGCGAAAACAATTGTATTCGGGCGAAACAATAGGCGTGGAACACTTGGCGTCAATATGTCTGGCCCTTCTGACAAAACTCATGTAAACGCAAGATTAAGGCTCCGTTTACACTAGACTGGTTCTAAATTGATTCACCTCCCCTGATAGGGCTCACCCTAGTAGAAGGGCTGGCTCGCCTTCATAAAAACAGGCCCTTAATTTCAGATATTTTAACGTTAAGTTTTGGCCTGCTAATCGAAAATAAATCCGGGCAAGAAAAGGCTAATACGAGTGACACCAAGTATTTACAAAGTTTCGGTCGACTTTGACCAAGAATTTTTACAAAACTATCATTCAATGGTGATGGAAAATTCCAAGATATTTGCAGAGTTCAAAGTTGAACGAGATCATAAAATTTAAGAATTTTGCAATCATGTTTATTTGATTAAATTTAGAGCCTATTTTAATGGGATTTCACCGCACCTTGCGGTCCTAAAAATCCCGTCTTGGAACTTCAAAGCGTGGACATTTCGATGCTTTAGTTTGTTAAAATCGACCCATTGTTGGCGGAGCTATCATTTTTAATGAAATGTAACTTTCTCTAGACCAGATATTTTTGTCGTTCAATCAGATTAATAGAAACGAGAAGCCCGAAAAGATACCCAATTGAAAGGGTTCAGATTTGAATAGAAGCGACGCGAGCAGTTTTAGAATTGGAGGGGAGTGTCGAAGGAACTTTTGCCCAAAATTTCAACAAAACTCTTGAATTTTTTCGATTCCGTTCAATGCTTTTACCTATATTTAATATCTAAATTTTCTATATTTACTTAGAAAATTGTCTATCGTGGAAATCCGTTTTTAATTGTTTTGATTTCGAAATGACAGAACAAGCAAAAGTGGCCGAATTTTTGTCTCAATTTTAGCCTGAGTTTTTGCCAGAGCGGATGATTATTGGAAAGTGGCTTGACAACCTCCAGAAGTAAAACCCCAACATTTAAAAACGTTTAGTGTAACATGGTAACACGAATTTATCAATTCAAAACTTGTTTAATGTATCAAATTGTAACATGGTACCATTACAAACATGGACACCATTTTTAACACCAACTCGGGCGAGCATGGTAAAAGTAAATTTTATATCTATCGTACAACAGGTGCAGCATTCATGGGCGACAAAAACCTATTCGCCATACTTCTATCTGTACGAAAAGCCAAAGAACTACGAGCAATGCAGGCCATCGCCCTGGATGAACGGGACAGATATGAGAGGAAACGTTTTCATCAGTTTTGAAGTCAAATCCATACATGGAAGTAATATGGAAAACAATGCTAAGATATGTCAAAAATATTGCTGCAAAGAACCAAGATGCATGGCATGGGTGATGAGAAAGCAAGAAGCAGCTACTGCAAACTGCCCAAAAGGTAAGTAGATATTGTAATTAAAAACAATATTTAATAAATTACAATGTTAGGAAATTCTTCCGTCACAAAAATTCGAGAACATTTCTTTGCTCTTGGTTATCATAACTCGTAAAATCAAATATAGAGCTGTGAGTCTTCTCAAGCAAAGAGGAAATATAAAAAATGGATACAATAGGAAGAGTGATAAAAGTGGAGACAATGATCGAATGTATTCAAAAAGAAGAGACAGTTAAATTAAACAGGGCCATAAGAAGTATACAGTTATGAGGTGGGGGGGGGGGTCAAAATGGTTATGGGGGGGTTGACATGGTTATTGAACGTTTATTGCACTCCATTTTTGCAAAATTAACGATAAAACATTTAACGTTTGAGAAAAAGTGGAGTGGGATTTGCCCCCTACCCTCATGAACGCTACGGCCCTGTTGAAAAAGAGAACAAAATGAAATATAGATAAATGCATAAATACAGAGAACTATATTGTTATTTAGTTGCTGTTCTCCGTAATTGAGAACCTATTTTTCAAGTGACACAAAATACTATTTAGCTTATGTACCAACGCATATTAATTTGCTTCACAGGCAGCTTCTGCTGTTGGTTAAAATCAGCAGTGCCTACACGAGAGCCCAATGCAGATGCAACATCGGGAATCATACACAGAGAACGATATCGACATCCTCCGACGGGTATGAGGTCAGCTGTACCACTTGGTGGGCTTGGAGCTGGTTCATTCGAACTACGATCTGATGGTAAGTTAATAATTCATAGTGGTACATGATGGCGCAAAAAAATGTCCCCGCATTTCAATGTGGCACCCTGATGTAATTTCGAACGGGGGACTGGGCTCCATGGAAGCTATAGAAATTAACGAATGCATCTTGTTCCTCCGCAGTATAAATGCATTTTTCATACGCTGAGACATCTGATATGTGGTCTTGGAACGAGACTGCCCGCATTTGCTAAGCTGCCGAGGAGGAGATTAAGTTTTGATAATTCTGATTTTCCTTGAATCTGATGAAAGAGGTTTCAATGTAAAGTTTGATACCTCGTTTGCCAAAATCTTTTCATCGCGAGTGGAAAGTTTGTTCCAAAAAGATGTTTTGCAGCAAGAAGAACTTCCTTTACAAAACTTACATTTTATTTTTACATTTCCTCCTCTTCTCAGAGCTTTCAGCTTGTTTCTCCGAAAAATAATATACCTAGTTTACGTTACAAATTTTGGAAGTAGAAATCACTATTTTTCTGCAAAGAAATTGTCAGCATTGAGAGTCTGGGACTTAATTTTTCATGAACCACAAACAAGTTTTCAATTTGTCGTAGTTACTTGTTAGTTTTGTTTAGAAAAAAACATGCGAGAAAAAATGAGACAAGTTCTTGTGTATGCGAAAGTAAAATGCTCTTTCAATTTGGATTTTGTTTGTTTCGTTCAGAAGTTAGGAACTCTTTAGAAACCTCCAGTACTTTGAAACTAAAAAAAGCGAAGAAACTTTCAACAGAGGCATCGTAGTTTCTTAAGAAAGAGAGTGAAGTTTTTATCAAGTTATAACAGTTGTAGTAAAGTAACAGCGACAAAAAATGGATCTCACATAAGTCTAGATTTGAGTCTTCAATATCAACATTCAGCACACGAGCAGAATACTTTCAACAAAGCCATTTTGAAGATCGGCAGATTTCGCTATGATTATTTCTCCAGGGTTTTGTGGTGTCTTTCCTTAAATACTTATGAGCTTACGGAGAGAATCAAAGTTACATGTATCTCTGATGAGGGATATGTTAGGTTTTCCTCATTAGAAATCACATGTCGGCTCCGCTTAACTCCTCTTGATGGGCTCTTGATATGCCGGTATTTATAAAACTTTCTTGTGATCTAAGATTTATTAAATCGCAACTCTGTCTTCAGGAATACAAAAACAGTTATCGTTATCTTGAGGTTATCGTTATTCACAGCAATAAGTGCTCAATTAAAAATACATCTTTGTCCTAAATCAGTTTGTTTTTCAAAATGAAAACACTGTGAAGACAGTTGAAGCTTTGCACGTTACATAAGCTCTGTTACAGAGACATTGGGACGAGGGGGGCACCAGGGGCCCGTGCCCTTTCACTTTTCGAAAACCTGGTGCAAAAGTTCCCCTTGAAATCAGAAAATGTGCCTATTGCAATGTTAAGAGGAACCTTTTCTATAACGGTAGTGCCTCTGGTTCTTCAAGATGTTGAAACTGTAGCTCAAATGGAAGAAAACAGCTTGCTCTGTGTCATTGATTGTTAGAGGCTATCATCCTATCATTGTCATATAAGTAAAGGCTTGTTGCATTGGGTGTGGTCGCAATAAAATAAGGTGTGGTCAAAGTGCCTTTCAAACTCTGTGCTCTCCCTCTTTTGAAATTCCTCCTACGTCTCTGCCTCGCTTACGCTATAATGGACTGCTATCGGAGCCTTATGATTTTCATATCGGATAGAGGTTGCGTTTACAGTGCAACGCCACTATTTGGTGCACAACGCTGCGCAAATCATTGCGAAATTCACGACGAAAAAATGATACGAAAATCACAACGCTCCAATTGACTGGGTAGCTTTGTAGTGTAAACGCTTCTATCCGGTATGGGACGCCAACAAGCAACTGGTGACAATATATGTTCCAAAATTGGCTATATAAGGTAACAGACTGGAGCGATAAAAAGTCGTTGCCGTGCCCACTTTTAGAAAACTAATGCTGATCAGTTTACACTTGCGACATGCAACAACATACTCCTCCACAGCAATTTCAAAATCAGAAAACAATGGTGTTCATTTAACCATATATTCACAACGGGCAAATAAGAATTTTGTGCATAAACAAGCTAACCATAGAAGGAAGAATAAAGACAAGGGAACATTTTACCACAGAATAATTCCACGGAGTGACGTTGTAAGTTAGTAGGGAGCTGTGGAGGAGTGAAACGTTTGAAAATCTGCCACCCACATGCAGCAGTCTAAAAGCCAACAGACAAATTTAGGGACCTTTTATCTACAAAGCTTACCAACGCCATCTAGCTATTTCAGGATTTGTATGGCTTGAAAGACGTTTTATCCCGAGGGAGGACTCCCTAATATACAGTGCATGTGCTCCCGATATGGGTGGGCTTTGCTCCAAATATTCTTTACAACTGGCTCCATTTTAATCCAAAATTCCCTACGATTGGGTCCATGTTTTACGAAAATTCCTTAAAGTTGGGTCCAAAAATCAACTTTCCTCAAAAATGGGTCTAAAATGTTTCTATTAATTAAAACTGGGTACAAACTCACAGGCAGCTAATTCTGAGATTAAAAGTGGGTGGTTTTCACAAAACTCGGGGGCACACCCTTGTAAATTTGAGGGGCAAGTACTCCCTGGGTGTTTTTCGTTACATGAGAAGGCCAGTTTCCGATTAGCTGCCATGCTCTTGTAAGAATTGCGTCACTAAAAGTCTCAATATGAAGATAGACATATTTCCTTCAACAGACAAATTTTCACCACAGCTTTTCATTTCAACAGAAAATGTTGAAGTATCACTGACACAAAATTCTGAAAAATGATTCTCGTAATTACTTGAACCGGTCAAAGTGCTACGGAGAAAAAATCGCTCTTCAAATGTCCGCCAGCCGCTAACCACCAGCCGCTTATTTACGACTCGTTCTCAATGTTATTAATCAATTTATCTCTGATGGTAGGCTTGCCGAGAAATAACTAAAATTTCAAGTTAATTGAGGCCTACTTCTAAATACATTAATAATTTAATATGATGCAAAGTATTCTAATCTTCAGCCTATTTTTAAGACCAAATGTCGCTTGGTTCTGCTGCGTTGAACCATTGTCGCTGGACACTTCTTTTTCACTTCTGTGAAATACATCACGATCACGAAGCAAATAGCATTTCTCATTTCTCAAATAGTCTGGTGCCAATGAAAAAAAATCCGTTCGGTGGGTCTATTTTGTGGTTTTCAAACAGACACGATTTTACTCCTGAAATTCCAATTGAGATAGTACTGAACGAAACGTGTTGGGAAGGCTGAACGAAACAATGTCGGCAAAATTACATTTGCAACAGTATCTACGTCGTTTAAAAGATATCATATGCTCAATCGAGTGTGTGACCAATATGAAATGAAATCAGAACAGTGTCTGGCGTATTACAATCGGCTTAAATTTAATTTAAAGTCAACCAAAGAAATTTATCGGCTTCCTTTCCACTAAAAATATGTTGTTAAAAACCACTTCCATTTATCTTAAAAAATTAACCAATTATTATCTGTTTCTGTAACATGCAAGTGCTTAAAGACCAAATGTATTTCCGCCTTATTAAATGCCCTTCAAGGTAAGAGTTAAATTACCCATAAAATATCTCGCTGTTAGCAAATAAGGAAAAAGCTAACATTTTGCAGTTTCAGTTGTTGAAAGGAGCATATCGAGAATTTTGGATCAGAGTTTGTTTACATTTTGAAATTAACCAATCAGATCACATTTTTAATTAATAATGTTTACATTGTTAATCTAACTGACGTCAAGTCTATATAAAAAAACGTAGGGAAACAAGAAAGCCATGCAATACCTAAATGTCTAAAAGTCTATGATAAAAAACTTATGTAGTGTATACCTTTCCAGTAGAAATAAATTCATAGTAGAGACAGTGCAGGAAGCTGTTCTTGCTGGAGGGGCATGACTCTCGAGAAGGCATTTTTGCCTATAGTTTAGAAAAAGGAAAGAGAGAGCTTGTGCCTTAAAAATGGCAACCTAGAAAGGGCACTGCGTGCCATAAAAAGAGCATTCACAAAACCTTGGGGGTGCGGTGCCTTTGTGGCCCCGGCATCTATGTCTCCGGGTACATTTACGGGTAGTTCTGGGCTTGCACAAAGACAAGGGGCTTGCACGAGACGCTATGATATTAGAAAACAATTTTTTTTAAATCATCGCTTACCTCAAATCATTTTTTCAATCCATATCAACCTAGCTTCCTCTCTTCGTGACAAAAGTTAAACTGCTCTGCTGTATGCAGTGCTGCCAATTTCTAAAGAAATGTTGTTTGAATGTCTGCAAAGAAATTCAAAAACAATATTAGTTCAGATGTAGAAAATCTATCTCAAAAAAACGCCAAATTATTGTTGCATTTTACAAACATTGTTAATATGGAAAGGATTATGTTGAGCATGAATCAAAGAATTTTTAAATCTTTGCGTCTTCTCTTCGTCCCTATTCTGTAATGATTCGTGTTAAAAATTGCGCGTTTCAAGGCCTGCATCAATTTCTTATTTCATTTGCAACACAGTTATAACAGTTGAAAAAACCAAAATGGCTCAAGTTACAGAAATTAATAAATGAAATAAATAAATGGTGGAGAGCTTGAAATCACGAGCCTTAAGAAATCTTTATTTTATTTTCAGTTCTCTCACTCCATCTGTCCTACGTTCCGTGTTTCAATTTAGAGAAAAAATAAAGTCCTAGCCTGCGTGCAGACTCTCTCTATGAGAAATACAGTCCCACATTCTCTTCCCTCCTGTTTCCCTGGGAGCGAAATCAAAACAAAAAGTAATAGAAAATGAAAATGACCAATTTACAAAATGAAGATTTCGAACTGAGCATAGTGGTTGACGGCTAGCGCTCAATGACATATAAGCTCAGAAGTGGACATATAAGCTCCTGCAACTAGTTATTATAAGTTATCTTCTCGTTTTTATGAAGGAACATTTCATGAATGGACGATCGAAAATCAATCTCCAGGAGGCGCAGCAAAGCTCAGCAAAACAGCTCTTGACCTGATGCTCTTCGTTGTAAGAATCGAGCAAGATGGCAAACACAAAACAGAAGCACTTCGAACGCATGCCCCACATGGATTTGAAGGAGTTGACAAGATGTCATACTACGGAAGTTTTCCAGTTTCTAAACTTGAGTTCAGTAAGTATGATGGAATTTGAAGGATGCAATTTTGTTTACTTCTTTGCTGAATAAAATAGCTTTATAAGTTTTATTTTTAAGATAGAAAGCAATTAACATTTTAAACCTAAACTTTAAATTTCAAAGTCATACTTCAATGAGATTTCAACTTAAAAATTTGAATTAAATTTTCCTTGAATAGACAACTGTGCAAAAAAATTAGAGGGGAAATATTTACCATTGCGATCTTGGAGCAATTGACTGTCGCATTACTTTACGCTATATATATACTTTTTATGCTATATACTATTTGAAGCAACAAGGGCAGATTTGGTAACAATAGTGATATTGACACGCCAATTTCCTAGCGATTAGCCATTCGAGACAAAGAGAATTCTATCAAGCAGAAAATCAAAACATGGCTTTTTTGTTTTGATTTACTGCTTGAGTAAATTCTCTTTGTCTTCGATGGCTAATCACTTTGAAAATGGCGTGTCGATTTCACTATTGTTACAAAATCTGCCCTCGTTGTTCGAAGCAGTATTTTTGTAAAATTTATAACCTATGTAAAAGTTCAATTAACAGTAAATAAATTTGATGCGACTGAACCTCCTGATAAAATTTCAACCTAACGCTTTTTGAATGACATTATGATTGATACCGGGGTTAACAGACACTTTTTCAACAGAACTGCTACAATTTAAAGACATCACAATGTCCCTGTACGCCCATTCAAGCTTCAAAGCACGTGACCCACGAGCCTCGATAACACCTGCTGTAACATTCAGCCTTGATATCACAAATCCAACAGATGAGGACGCAACAGTATCTTATATGTTCAACCTTCCCCTCAGCTACAACGATGACACGATCCGCAGAGGAGGAAACTACGCAGAGGTTGCCTTTACGAGACTTGTCACAGCGACAGACTGCATGAACGCCTGCGCTAAGCAATCGAAATGCATGTCATGGACAACAAACGGACCATTCTCGTGTCTTTTGAAAGACAACATGCCTTTGAATTCTTACGAGTTTGGTATAATATCTGGACTAAAAGGATCGTGGAGCGCCAATAATAACACATTGACGCATAAGCGGCCTGGCTTTTATGCACAGAGCGGACAAATCTCACTCCGAGTGGTTGGAAATAATGAAGATGAAATTTCATTCATGACAACAAATGAGCCTGACAAAATATGGAAAAAATTCAAAAAATATGGTGAGAAAGTAATTGCTGCTTCAAGCTAATTTAAATTCAAATGTTATGTATATGTTGAAAATATTAAATGGTATATAGTATGGTGATATGCCATGCCTGGGCGAACTGGCTTACAAATGAACCAACACATCCAACTAACAAAACCTTTCTTACTCTTTACTATATCTGATACTATGGTACAAAAGTATTGCTTCTTTTTGATGGACAAGCATACTCATATATCCACTAAATCTAGTATACATTTTAACTGAATGCAGAAATCTAAAATCATGATTATTTTATATTTCCTATCCTAAGATTCAGCTAAATTAACTAAAGCATAATTCCTTCTGCAGGCAAACTTGGTAACTCTACGGTGAACAAAACAGCACTACACGGAACTGTCGCGATCAAAGCTCGGGTACCCGCAGGAAAATCTCGTACTGTATCTTTCATCATGTCATGGTACTTTCCCAACAGAGATATCGCCGACGAGCGAGTCGGAAATTATTACACGAATCTATTCAAATCAAGCGAAGATGTCGTATCGCACGTTGAGTCACATCTGACAGAACAAGTATTGGATATCGTCAAATGGCAGAGTAGTATCGTTCCGCCGTCGTCAATGGTTCCAAAAGTAAGAAAAATACATTTTTAATTTTTTTAATGAGTTTTGCTTCCTTTTTATTGTCTTTTTTCTTCTTAAATAGTACATTTTCATTTTCATGTTACCATGGAAAATAACCTAATGGGATTCTTGAGCTAATTATGGCCTTTTATTACTCTAAAAGTATTAGAAGATTTTGTTTGGTGCTTGGTATTAACCAGCTGTCTAATAAAACATATTAAGCTGTTTATTCATAAATATTAGCCCGTTTACTAAAATAGCTTAAATTAGCTGGTAAACAAATATAGTTTATTTGGTAGAAAAAAAGGTTTGTATAAACAATTATGTTCTAGGTGATTGAAATTATGAATTGTGCCTGTAGCAAAAATAGCCCAGTTTATGCAAAGATAAATTAAGATAATTTTGCGACAATGCAAAAACCTTTCTAATGTTGCGACAACGCAATATCTAGAGATTTTTCCAAGAAACCAGTTTGTAAGAAACAGGTAAACAACTTTCACTTGTAAAAAGACATGTATAAACTTGCATAAGTATCTTCGCAACAAAGAATCTAAAAATAAACACCCCATCATTATCCATCCTTTTGATTTTACCGTCCACACTGAAGGTAAAATGCAGAAATTCTTCATTTACACGTTAGCATAAAAAGAAGACTATACTTTAATTTCATTTTCTACGTAACAACTTAACTTTAAAAAAACTTTCTAAATTTTTAGTGATTTTATCGCCTGATTTTACCGTCCACATCAATGGTAAAATTCAGAAATTCCTGATTTCGTCGTTGGCATATAAAACGACTATGTACTTAATTTCATAGTGTACAATTTTTATAGTATACTTTCTTTCTTCGTATACAATTTTTTTGCTATTCCGTCCCAATAGACTTCGAAACAAAACATAACTTGTGATCCAAAGGTAAATGGAGTCAATATGCTGCCAGAATGCCTGCAAGATATTCTGATAAACAGTTTGAGTTTCTGGCGCTCTGGCATGTGGTTGGAAAACGGCAGATGGAGGCAATGGGAGGCATTTGATTGCGTCAACATGGACCCAGTGCACGTAGATTTCCATAAATTCCTTCCATACATTATTTTCTTTCCAGGTAGGACATATTTAAGATATTTCATCATTCAGAATTTATATAACATGTTAACAAATCCATGACGATCTCAACTTTAAAACTGTAAACTCTAAAAGCTCAACCAATCATAACCCTGCGTGTCTACTCGAATGTAAAAAAGGAACAAAATCGAGTTTCCCTTAAAATCAAGAAACTATTTAGCTTTAAAGCCTGGTTTTCATACAGTCACAGAGTGTCGCAGAGTGTCGCGCAGGGCTGTATTTATATTTATAAAATATCTATCTCTGCGACATTCTGCAACAATTATAATTATATTGAACACTCTTGCGACAGACTAGAAATATTAATGCCTTATTTTTGTGCTCATTGGTACAGCATAAATTTCTGAATCCAAGATGTTTTTCAAAATCTGGCGAGCAGTGCTGTTTTTAATTTCCGCGCGCAATATGGGTCCTAAATCCTTGCGACACCCTGCGACAAATGGAAACCACCTTTTTACTGTTACACTCTGCGGCAACCTTCGACTATATGGAAACCAGACTTAAGTTAAAAGAAAGCCAAGGAGCGTGAAGTGGTGAATAAATCAGGAACAAATTGAGCATAGAAATATGAATGTATTCTATGTATATATATATTGCATTCATACTAGGCTATGTATGAATGAACTATGCTATGTGTGATGCTATGCATGCATGTACACACAACACATACTATGCTATGCATGAGTGAATATATGAATGCATAGAAACATGTATGTATGCAAAATTTAAGAGCAAGGATGAAAAATGAAACTACCACGCTATAAAATTTAAGAGCATAGCTAGTATAAAATAATTGATCAATT
This sequence comes from Phacellophora camtschatica, assembly GCA_036873815.1. Lineage (NCBI taxonomy): Eukaryota > Metazoa > Cnidaria > Scyphozoa > Semaeostomeae > Ulmaridae > Phacellophora > Phacellophora camtschatica. Next base: position 592 of record JAYJMH010006175.1, on the reverse strand, counting down.
AAAAACGTTTCAGCCTCAGGCTAAGAAAGTTACCTTTATCGTTTGATATAACATTATCAAGACCCCTTAAATTGATCGTTGTTACGAACTGGACATTCCTTACGTTCCTCCCTAATATCTTTTCAGTATTGGACGATACATTTCAATTCAGTTTAAACGATACATTTCAATTCAGTTTAAATTAAGCTAATTCCAAAAAAACTAAATAATATTTTCACTTACAGAACTTGCAAAAAATGTGATGCGTTCGTGGGCTGAGCATCAACTGGTCAACGGAATGATACAAGAGTCATTATCTCAAGGCTGTCTGGAAGAGGCAACGAAAGAAGGCAACGCAGGCGGAAGAACCATGGCTGACGTAAATGTAGCATTTGTGGTTCAAACGTATCTCGTTTACATGTGGACTAACGATACACAATTTTTTGATGATATGTACCCTGTAGCAATGAGAGCTTTGATTTGGCTCATAAAAGACTCCACGCACGGTAGGATAGTTAAAGTGCTTCTGCCTGAAATTAAAATGAATAAATGAATAAATGAATAAATGAATAAATGAATAAATGAATAAATGAATAAATGAATAAATGAATAA
>JAYJMH010006164.1:0-25843 GCA_036873815.1 Phacellophora camtschatica | reverse complement strand
AAGTCGAAATGTAACGAAATTATGACCTTAGTTAGAAAATTAACTTTACTTACTTTGCAGCATAATTTTTACTTTAATGCGAAACACATTCCAGGGTCACTGAATGAAATTGCTGATTCCTTGTCTCGTTTTCAGGTAAATCGCTTTCGCACTTTGACGCTATGGGCAGATAAGAACCCGTGTCCCATCCCCATGGATCACTTGCTGCTCTAGAACCCGAGGTGCAAAAGTTCGCTGCTCGCTTTTTATCCAAAAACAATTTCTAAATTTCTGTTACAGTTTTCAATTACACAAGTCGCAGCCAATTTTTCCGAGTAACGAATATATATTGTGTTACTTCGCAGTGTTCCTTGCCCAGTGCGTAAAACACGACAAAATAAAAGGGTATCTATCGGCAGTTAAACACATGCATCTCGTACCAAATTTCAACCTAGATCTCACAAAATATTTCCGGCTCCACTATATCCATTGCGAAATAAAAAGATTTTAGGGATCAAAAACGAAAAGGAGGCTCCCAAAACATTTGGAACTTTTCTACAAATTGTTGAAACCTGATACATCCCACAACGCAAACAACAAGATGATATAAGTTGCAGCATGCCTGGCCTTTTTCGGATTTCTTCCGATAAGCAAATTCACATGCAATCGGCAATTTCATTCCAATACTCACCTTTGTAGTTCGGATATAACATTTTTGCTAGCAAATTTTGACTTAAAAGCAATACAAATTTTCATCAAAAACAGATCCATTTCGTAAAGGTGTTTCTCTGACGATTGGTTTAAGCGGATCACATATTTGTGCAGTAACCGCTCCTCAAACATTATATAAAAGCAACAAATTACAAAGGAGGCCCCTTATTTCAATACTCAAATGGCACAGCTCTGTCCAGACATCTTTTTACTGCCAAAATCCGCAGTTTGCTTGAAACTGGAGGCTACAACCCTGAGGAATATGCTGGCCATAGTTTCTGAATCGGCGCAGCAACTACTGCTGCCTCCGTAAACACAGAATCTTGGCTCATAAAAACAGTACGGTAAGTCAGAACACTGGAAAACGTGCTCATGGATATTTCGCGAAAACTATTAAAAAGTAGCTCTTTTCATAATTAACGATCATTACATCGCGTTACTCTCTTCTATGGGGTGATTACACTGGCGTGCATTTGTGGCGATAAAGTCTCTTCGAATACCTTAATTTACCCCCCATAGACTCAGAAATAATACATAACGATCAACTATAAAACTTGGGTCAGTCAGGATACTTGCTGGAACCTGTCATATCCATAATGGTATCCTCTCTGACGAACCGGAGCCTGTAAGAAACATGTCATATTTTTCCTTTCTTATCCTTTCATATCCGTGTGAACGGCTTTACATTCAAAAAAAATTCCTATAAGACAATAGCCGTCAGCAAGGAAACTTGCGGAACCTGTCATATCCAATAGTACTCCTTACTGAATAACTAGAACAGAGGAACCTGTCATATCTTACTGGAAGGAACCTATCATATCCTTCCTACGTTCTGGTTACCCTTAATTATAGCCTGGGGGTGGGGGAGGGGTTGGTTAACGGTCTTGAAGGAACCTGTCATATCTTTCTACCCGGTTAGCGGCACCTATATTTGCGTTTTCCTGATTCGGAATGGACTCGACCTCGACCCCCATTTACATTTTATTATATTACTGTTGTTTTCCGCGTAGCAAATATATATAAAGATGTTTTGTTATGAAAATCGCGAGTCGATTAATATCTCCGTTTAGAAAATATTTACAAATATGAATATGTCAAGGAGAATTGTTGTTAGCAAAATAGCGTTGCTTATTTCGTTACACCCTGGATATAAGGATATCAAGATGGACCAGCGCGACTGATTTCAATTATGTGCTGAATAACATTTTGAGCTCACACGGCTACTTTTACACAGGTTAATATATTTCTCAAAGCAAAACACACAATTTATGGCAGTCATTTCGACGACAAAAAAGGGGGCGTGCAATTGAATAAAATTGAATTTGGAAAGATTTTGTAAGAACACTAATTAGGGTACCAAGATTGCCAAACAACGAGCTACGCAAAGCAAAAGAAAGACCTGATTGTCAAATCGTTTCTCGCGTTTGTGGAAGAAAACAAAACAAAACAAAATATTGCAAGAAACATGGTAGGCTAAAACTTAGTAACTAAAAACTCCCTTCGAAGATCAACTCAAATCAATGACAATTTAAATTTTTTTTAAAAAAAAAAGACGTAATCCGATACACTTTCGGCGAAGGAGAAATAATTAAAATACAGGCATACGACTTCCATTTTTAATGACCTTGGTGAGGAGAATTCAAAAACGCGATAAGTACAACAAAGTAATAACAACAACGAAAGCAATTTATCCAACCAACCTTTCTGACCAGGGTCTGTGGCCAATTTAACCTCAATTTTTTTTAAGGATATCTACAGAAAATCCACGGACACTCCCGTGGAATCCTCACCATCCTATATTTTTTAATGTATATCAGATTTTCTGAACATCCTGAGCTTCTTGCAGCACTTTCTATCCAGGGTGCACATTTAAATGTAAGTTAGGGAAGGGTAAGAAAAGTTTTGACCGACTTTTAGGTTTATGTTATTGACGTTTCAAAATGTTTTAGAAATTTATCCTCCAAAGCCAATTCCCATCGAGTTACAATCTTTTTTACCACCTTTATGACATATGATGGGCCTGCATGGGTGGTGGGTTGATCTCCATCAGTGTCATGCCTAATGGGCCTTACTGATTTATCTGTAGATGTAGATATAGTAGAATGTTTTGCAGAAGAATGTAAATGTAAAACCCATATCCGTAAATGCACAAAAAGCGTAAAAAATAGCCTATTAAAATCCCCAAGAAGCAACTTTTTAAGAATTATTGAACTAAAGTAAAACTATAACATTGTATCAGTAAAATCTGCAAACACTTTCAATTCAAATATATACAACTGTAAATGATTTATCAGAAATTCATGAACTTAATGTTCTGCATAAATAACCTCCCCTCCCTGTCAATTAAGACACCCATAATTATCCAAAATGGAACCAAGATACAAAACGTATGGAATTAACACCCTGTCATTTAATGCCAACAGATTTAGAGTTCCATTCCAGAGTATATAAAGAATTCCCCATCGTTGAATATAATCAAGAATCGAATAAAATAAATAGAAACCTACAATTGCATTTGTGTCCCTTTGTGTCACAAGTGCAATTGTAGTTTGTGACAAAACATATATTGATGTTTTATATTATTGTATATTGTATATCCAAGTTGGTATAAATTAGCTGCATTATGTTATTTAGCATAAATTAGCTACGCGTTAACCAACTCTAATAAAAGAAATGAAAAAATATCGCTGTCTAGTAATATCAAAAAGGCAACCCCAAAATTCCAGGGGCCAATATTTTTTAAATGGACCTCCCGTTTTCCTTTTTGAACACAACATTTGGCTGTGACTGCTTCCTCAATGAATTTCACTTTTTACTGCTTCTTTTTGAAAATTTCCATTCTTCACATCTTTCTCGTTCTTTCCCTTTCTTTTTCAAACCTTTTATTTTAAATACAATGTCCAGAATTCTGTCGAGTCTTGTCTTAACAATAATGATCTGAATATGAATCTCCGACTGAATACTAATCTCCATCTGAATTGCAGTTGTCCCGAATAGTCGAAGAATGGCTTCAGAGCGGCAGCGGCAGAAGTTCGTAACTAAATATCTGGCAGAGAAAAACATTAAGGTTCAAGATGTTTGGGTTGATGCTTGTTTAGAATGGCTTGATAATGGGAATATGGTATGTTAACATTGTCATTGAAAAATGCATTCTACAGTTCCGTCTCCCATTGTAAGGAAGATGATTAGATGGACTAAAATCCGAAGATGGAAGTGTAATTTGGAATGGAATTGAAATTGAACCACCTTTTCGACATAAAAAGCACATGCTCCACGTGACCAATAATACGCGATTTGATTGGTTTCCAAAAAGAAACGTTGGACAAGACAGAGTCAATAGAAAGGAGGACTGGTTCGGAAGCCTACTGTTTCATGCACTTTTGTTCTATTGTTCGCGCTCGCAGAACATCTGTGAAAAAATTGTCACGTGACCTAACTGAGGGCTTGGTGAAAATATGACCAGCCATTTGAATGGCAACAAAAATTATCTTTCTGGGGGAGATGCTGGATATATATATTTTTTGAATTTGTGGATGAAGGAAGACGACTTCAGTGACATGTTTAACGATAATGATTTGAATTTGGCAGTTAAGGAGGTTTGTTTCTCAATGTATTTTATGGAAATAAACAAGTGAAATTTTTGATTATTTCTTGGGTAAAAATTTTGGCCTACCGACCACCCACCTGCCTTGCGTTTTAGGTTTAATCTTAACATTTTTTTCATTTTAGCTTACAGATGACAAAATACTGTGCTGTCTGCCAAAAGAAATATTAAATTGAAAGTGGTTTGACCAAACATTTAAAAGCAAATCACCCAGGATTCTCTCAAGAAGATCATGCCAAGAAGCCAATGGCGGTAGTAAAGCAACTTGTCAAAGAAGCAAAGAACAACCTTTCTGATGACGAATGCTATCCCAGTCACATTTGTAATCTTGCCAATTCCTATAATTTTGAAGATGTGGACCAAGAGCTACTGACCCAGCTCATTTTAAATTGTACAAATCCTTGTGCAAGAACTCAAATGCTGAGAAGTTTTATTCTTCTTATTATCAAACTATAGTAATGAATGCAACAACACATTTTAAACCACTGGACACACCAGTCTGTACAATTTCATTGGCAACCTCATTTGCTGACAAGGTTTTACCTTATTATAGCAAACTAGATGAGCAGCCACAGCTTATAAAGCCAATAACATCAAGAGAATTGGATGGCCTGCAGTACCTGGCTGGCTCCAGGAAAATACATACAAAAGCAGATGATCTGTCAGAAGAAATACAAGCACTGTAGACTATTTTAAATTCAGCAAAGAGCGAATGTGATAACATCTTGGAACTTTTGCTGAAGAATATTGATGTGATCAGCACTTATAGCAATACATTACCAAATGCATCTTGCATTACAGCAAAAGAGACACACTCCTGCATCCTGGAAAGTTTATACTTTTGTGTCAGGGCTTTTTCAACTGTGAAGGATAAAAGTTTAGAGCTAAATGCCAAAAAAAAATAAAGGATTACAAAATGGTCTGAAGAAATCAAAAATGGACACCAATAAAACTAATACTTGATTGCCACTAACAATGACAAACAGCAAGGCCCCACATGTAAGAAACTTCTATGCTCAGTTTCCCAAAAGAACAATAGGAAAACAATAGAAAATATTTGCAAACAGTAGGGCTCAATCTGAAAAATCAGTTTCTTATTTGTGGGGCCTTACTGTACCTATCTCATATCTATGACTAAAGCTGGGTCATTCACTTAGCCTGGCCAAGGTTTTTGATTTTGGGCAAAATGTTTTTAAATAACAGCATTTTTCACATATTTAAGGCCAAAATTGTTAGCTAAAGATTCTTATAAGTTATGGATTTTTTCTGTGGGATTTTACTGATTAACTTCTCTTCAATACATCATGTTAAATATATTATCTCTACAAATGTACTATACACAGTTTTTAGTTAGTAGCCTTTTCAAGCAAATCAAGAAACTCTTCTGGAAGGTGTCTGCATTCAATTCTAATTTAAGAAATCTTCTGGTCAAATGGGTGTGTTTAACAGCCCTCAATGACTTATGCAAATTCAATATCAAGAAACCTTACAAAATGCTTTTACTGCAAAAGTTTGATCTGCCCTGAAGAAACCTTAACTGCAAAGTTCAGAGTTCAGAGTGTATGGTACATGTAATTGTGTGTTAGTTTTGTTAACCTACTGTCTTTTTAATACCAAACCAACATCTTTTTACGTAGATTTTCTTTTTTTCAAGTCTGAGTTATCAATGTATGACCAAGACACTTGTCTCTTTTGTTTGTGTCCGCCTTTTGTATTACCAGCAACAGGAGCTGACCTTTGCTTCTGGATTGTGTTCTCATTGAATCCAAATTGCCACAAAATTGGATTGTCCCAAGCTTCTTTGCCTGCCAAAATGTTCTTCAATTATATCTTTGTTGAACCTGTTAGTAAGGACAAAATCCAGGCCATTTTGAAGAAGGAACTGTGTAGCATCAATCACAATAGCTGGTGATTTGCAAGCCTTCAAAAGTTTGCTGTGACAGAAAAATCATAGCTTTTTCACTTGCTTTGTAAGGTGTACACTTAACACTTTTCTTCCAGTTCTCTAAAAATGCAAGAAATTCATGTTCTAGCCAGTGAAACCTGGTATCTGCACAACTCACAAATGGTTTCAGAGACTCTTTTCGTTTTATTGCACCTTCTCTTGGGCTCCGTGCATTCAATGTATCAAAAAACCTGTCGATGTTTCTGCAAAAAACTGCAGTATCCTCAACACCACTGTCATAGTATTTAGTGAGTACATTGGCAGTTGTTTCACAGGCTTGGGCAGCTAAGTAAACATTCATCACTAAATATGAAGTTAATTCAGTGTGCTCCTTTGTAAGCTTTGGACAAGTCTTTAGGCCATTACCAATATCAACATTTACAATTTCACACAGGTGATGCCACATTAGATGTTTGCCATCATTCCACATTAGTCTCGTCTTGCCATTTCCAGAGTGATAAAGACAATTTCTAGCAGTTTTCACTAAATGCGGAGCATCTGCGAAGAACCACAGATAGCGATCAGAAGCATATAGGTCCTGTATGTAACAAACTTACTGGTTTCATTACTCAGCTTCTCATGCATCACAAAAATATTGCGATTGGCTGAGGCACCATCACAAAATGCTGCAATAACTGATAGTGAACAGGACAGTTCCAAGATAGAAACAACTTTCCAGAAGATTGGCATAATCTTGTTATGATGTCAAACAGCTGGTTGCAAAATAAGCAAAATTGAATTTTAAATAACTTTAAATAATTTTAAAAAACATAAAAGACAAGAACATGTGTTACAAGCTCTTCTGCCTTTTCAAAACAAGCAAAATTCAAATCTGGTTCACCAAGGTCGACACATCCAATTAATTCATTTGTATCTTTGCCAAAAACAAGCTTGGATTGTATCTTCATCTCATCGAAAGCAGGTGTGGTGTATCGTTCGGGACCTTGTTTCTTTACATAATTCCTTAACAACAGCAGCATCGAATCCTACTTTTGGTTTGATGGCATTCTGATAATCTCGGAGAGTCCTGCTGGTTAATGTGAGGACTTTGGAGTTCCTCAATTCATCATAGGCAGAAGCAGAATTCGCAGCCAGAGATAAACAGAACCTGATGATCATTGGGTGAAATTTCACTGCATTAGGTTTTCCTTGAAAACATCTTTGTTGCTGCTCCAAAAATAATCTCATGAAAGGGGTAACCATGCTATCATAATTATTTATCAGTGTTCTGATATCTTGGCTCAGGTAAGAATGAACATGAACACCAGCAGATTTAATGTCAATCCTCATTCTTGCAATTTCTTTTTCTAACTGGGAACAATTCAGTTCATTTCATTTCAGTTCATTTAATTCTTTATGTTCGACTACTACACACAAATAATCAATACAATGATACGCAAAACGTACAATGATATTAATATAGTACATAACTTTAAAAGAATATAATAACAATAGAAGAATTAATACAAGTATAATATATGTGCTGTAGTGGAATAATTTAGAGGAGGAGCTCTCTAAGTAAGTAGACCAACGAGAAGAGAGGCCGGCCCCTATCTTAAGGTCTTATTATTTCAATCAAAATAATTGGCAGTTTTAGTTATATAAAAATTTGAAATGGATTATGAAATATTCAGTTTGAGAAATATTACAAATCCAATTGTATTTCACAAGTCAAGTAAAACGTTTTTTAATTTAGGTCTAAAAGTAGCTTTTGCGCAGTTAAATTGAATTCATAGCAAATTTTGCAAATGTGATTTGAGGCTTTTTTTGAGTGAATTTTTCGAAGGGGAATTTATAGTTGATGATGGTATATCATTCCAAAGTTTGGATCCAAGATATCGAATGGATTTTAAACCATATTGGAGACTGTTCATTATGAGTTAAAAATAGATCACCACGATTGGATTGTCTGGTTGAATATTGATGAACAGTTGAGTTGAGAGAGAAGAAGTTGCGAAAACAAGATGGTGAAGTTTTGTTAACAGATTCATATTATACAAAAGACAGTAGTCTTAGTTTGAAAATTTCGGAAAGTCTAAGTTGTTTAAGGTCTTTAAAGATGGGAAGAGAGTGAGAAAGATAAGGTTGGTGTGAAATGGTTCTGACAGCTATTTTTTGTAATTTAAATATAGGATCAATGTAAGAGGCAAAAGTTTGACCCCAGACAGTAATACCATATTGCAGAAAGGACATGAAGGATGTGGAGACGATGCAAGTAGTTATAATACAATAATGTCATTGAAGGTTGCAGAGTGGTGTTGATTTGACAAAACCGAGGCCAAATTATGTTTAATCATTTTAATAAGTTTAACGATTATGTTTGCACGACTATTCAAGGGAGTAAGAAATTGTTTAGTTTCCCTATTTAACACCATTTGTGAGCCTTTTCGTTTGATCGTTTGGCAAGCGAATTAAGACAGCTACAAAGAGATTTTGTGGCCTCGTGGTGGTGATTTAATTGGTAGGGTATGAAGTAGTATCATTTGCTTGGTAGGGTATGAAGTAGCATCATTTGATGGTGCATACCAGTATCGGTTAGGGTTTAGGGTTTTGATCAATTTTTAGACCTACAACCCATGTCAATATAAAGGCTAATACTATTATTAAGCTTCGAGGAAAGAAACAATCTCAGAAAACTTTTAACCATTAATTTACGAATCTATTTGGTCGTCGTTCGTTTGTGTTGTATATCGTGGCTCTTCGTTAGACTTCACGAAACAAATGCTCACACACGCACACACGGTATTGACGGCTTAACTTGACCTTAAACAACAGTTCACATCCGCTTTCGCAACTGCTCGTTATCTCGAACATTCACTATTTAGAAAAACATTTTTATTTCCCTTCCCTAGGCTTGCTTATGAAATATTGCCTGTCAATTCGAACACTCTTTACCTCCTCGAACCGATTTAAACTTTCCGTAAGAGTTCGAGATAGCGGATGTCAACAGTGTGTGAAAATTTCAAGAGATCCAATCCTGAAAAATCAAAAAAGTGGGTGTAAACGAAAAATGCTGCCTTTCAAAAATCACTAGTGTTGTTAATAGCAATACTAGTCACATAAAACATTTTTCACAAACTCCAAAACATTAGTACAAAACATTGTAACTAATATTACTTTCATGTACAAAGATTAATATTTTATGTACAATATTAATATTTACGAAATCAAAAATTGAATATATGACTAATTAATATTCTAAAAACATATTTAAAATGGATAAGAGCCGGTTCTCTGCTATATTGCCAACTAAAAATTTCGGAAACTTTTAAATTCGCACGATTAAGAGTGTTGTCCGAATTCTTTAGTATATTCGTTATTTTTATCTATCGTTTTATCACAGAGTATCAAAAGTTTTGACAATCTACTTGCACAATTACAGAAAGTTAATGTGTTTCGTATTATCTTACCTTAAATTTTCTTTTTTGCCACTCATAATTTAACTAACATTTTAGATATCAGCCGGCCTAGAATATTTTTTAGTGAAAATCAGTTTTAAGAAATGAATATAATTTGTCATTTACATTTGTCTAATAGACCTACTCACCTAGGTTTGTTTACACCCAATTCAAATCGTGTGAGCCTATCGTTTAGCAGATATCGTTTAGCAGATTAGTATCCTTCAACTTTCATGTCATAAAATAAGTTACAAAAAACAAAAGATGCTTTATGAAGAGAATTGGTAACATGACTTGAATTGGGTGTAAACAAACCTTAGATTAATAGATCTTTACATATTTGTTGACATAAAATTTTAGTTGTATACGGTTTTATTTGAAACGATTCTTCGAAGAGAGAAAAACATGCAACACCATTGTTAAAAACTAATCATTCTGATGGGGATAATGTGTTAGTTGCGTTCTATTTGTAAAGGTGAATTTAAGATGTAGCAATAGTAATAATAAGTAATAAAATATAACAATTATAATTATAAAAACTCACGAAACATATTAACGAAAATACAACAACCAACACGGAATTTTAAAAAAATTTAACAAAATTACGAAAAACTAATGAACAAATATTTTATTTACAATTCAGACCAATAACAGTTTCCGAGCTCTTTAAATTTCTGCTGGTTTTTGAGTTAAAAATGTCACAGAGATTCAACATTTTAAGATGAATTTTGAAATTAATATTTCAAGTGCTCTTCGTAATTTAAAAGTCGGAATACGTTTGATTTCGAATAAATACATAAAAATCTCATTCAATGTTTTCTTAGTTAATGTACTCAATACAAAACTAGTATTTTTTCAGTTTATTTATAGATATGCAATATTTTTCTGTATGTAGATCAAGCTCTTTCGTTTTGTTGGTAAAACAAACAACTGTATTTTTTGGGGGAAGCAAATAGTAATTTAATGTAAGAAGTTTATTTTTTATTATGATCGGAGAGAACAACTCCACCCATTGTTGCTTAACGAGTATGACATCAAAAACCAATTTCTTAAAACCACTTCTTTAAAACGAAACATAAAATTTCCAAAAATGTTTGTATTAAAATAATTTATGACGAACTTTTATTCTCGTCATCTTCTTGATCTTTCTCTTTTAAAACTTCTGGAATATTTCGTGACTGTGAGTTTCTCTTGATATTTCTAATTAATGAATTTGCTTTTGCTAATTCGCCATCTAATGACGCAATTCTTGCTTTGCGAAATTCTTGTCGTTGTCTTGCTTCTCGCGCTCTTTGTAAACTTGCTGATTTCTTTTCCTGAGGGCAAAATAAAAATCTTCATCAAACTTCTTGATACACATTTTAATTTTGGGTAGAAAATTGAATAAAAAATTCCAAAAATACAGAGCTCCAAAAGCAGCATTCCCACTCAGCCGAAGGTGAATTTTGTAACAATAGTAAAATTGACACACTGGTTTCAAAGCGATTATCCCTCGAGAACAAAGTGAAACTCTCTCAACTGGAAAATAAAAGCATCTCCTCCGCAACATTGTTTGTTTTTGATTTCCAGTTGAGAGACTTTTTTTTTCGAGGGATAATCGCTTTGAAACCAGTGTGTCAATTTCACTATTGTTACAAAATTCACCTCTGTTTTACCACTCCCCATTTTTAGTGCGTTTCGTAATAAAGAAATTCAATTAACAGCAAAGTGGCAAAAAGTTAGCATGAATGTAAAGAAACTTAGGCCTAATGCAGGCGCCAAGAGTGCCAGGGTCGTGCCATGCCAGGAAATGCCAGGAAATTTCTGGCAGGGAAACTTGTTGAGCTAGGTTTTGGCTCGAGCTGAAATTCAAGTTTGATTCAGAAGTTGATACAGTGCCATGCCAGTGCCGTGCTGGAGATATTTTTTCTAGCACGGCAAGACTCTGGTATGGCGTCTAAATTAGGCCTTGGTTTTTTATACAATGAAATTAGAAATTTTTAGAACAAGACATCCGAAGTTTTTTAAAAATTCAACAAAGCTAACATACGGTACTTGTAATACTAAGGCTACGAGCAAATAATGAAGGATTCACGTTCACACAAGAACCACAAGAACATGTAGAAAAGATATACATGGCTCTAATTTTATAAAATAAATTTGTAATAAATTTGTCCAATATTTTAAATTAGTTGCAACATTATCCTTATGACAGCAAAAATACGCGCCTTACTAAATATATAAATTTTATTCCGCTATTGCTCCATTCCGTTATTGCTCCATTCCGTTGCAATTTTCATTGACAATGTTACAGGAAAATACAATAGACGATAGGGCCCGATGGGATAAAGGAAAGTAAAACGGTGAAATAAAATTTTTCAGTTCATAAGATGTGTGGTACAAATATGATACCGTTGTGAAACTTACATGTGTATTTCCATTTTCATCCACAAAAGATGCTTCACTGTCTGAATTCGTCACATCGCTATCTGAATTACAATTTCCATCATAATCACCTGATCTGCAACCCCCTAAATCCGAGTGATGTCGCGTGAAAAGAACGTGCCTCTGCCTTGCGTGTGATACTATTAACACGGGGGTTGTGTTGGATTCAGGACTAGACAATGGAGAAGGTAGTCTACTAAATACTGTTGTTGGTACTGCAAGATGTGTATTTGATGTCACTAGTCCTAAACTTGAACGTCGTTCCTGGAGAAAACAAATCACAAAAACATCAATCACAGAAATGTATACAATGTGAAAAAATTATCTATTATCAGATATACAAAAGCAGTTTAGCGGGCAAAACTATTTTTTGATTAATATATGGTATTTGAATAACTTTTCTCAAAAAATCAAATGTTGACCTTACACTTTTGACCTGTGTTCCTATTGCCATGTATGACGTCAAATCTGTAATATAACACAGGGAAATGATAGACTCATGTTCAGGGACGCAGGAGAGGAGGCGTGGGAAGGCAGTCGCCCCATTGCCCTCCCGAAATTTGGCAAATTTCTTTATTTTCCTATTGTTTTGCCCTAAAAAAGTACTATTTTTCCCCCTGTCCCTTCCAGTTTCCAATGCCTCTGAGGATTAATGTATAATAAGTATATGCTGACATTAACCTTCTAACCATGATCCTTTTTCATTGGAATAAGACGCTCAAATTCATCATGCGGCCCCTGAGGGGGGCATGTCCCACGGTCTCAGACGGGAATGTGCTGTTGAGATTTTATAAACCCACCCATCTTTAATGATCAAATTTTCGTCTATACTCAACATTAATGTTGTGTTGCATTCAAAATGCCCAACATAAGGACAAATTTTGATATCTTACTCAACATTAAAGCATTTTATCTAAAAACAATACCCATGTTTATAGAATTTACTGCCATCAAACCCATTCTTATACAATGTTTATAGGCAGCACATATGTAATACCCAAATATTAGGATGTAATAGGGTCACAGGACAGTAAACGCGGCCCATTAAACTGCAGTTTTCCTAATACATTAAAACGCAGTACAAATACAAATAGATGTATAAAAACTTACACTTGAAGGTAAATTAGTTGGTGGTAGTTTATGATTAGACCCATCAAACGTCGTCCATGATCTAGGTCTATCTCGATTTCTTTGCTCGCCACTTCGTGTCAATGGTAATTCTAACAGTAAATCTCGTTTGTGCAATTTTTCTTCTGAAGCATCTGATGCTCGACTCAAATCTAAATCTGATAAGCAAGAGCGCATGCGTGACATTTGTTTAAAACTTTTTAGAAGTCGATTATTTCTTTGATTATTTTGGGTTGTGATGTGTGATTGAAAATATTCTTCTTTTCGAGAACGCAATGCGGCTTGTTTCTTGCGATCAAGTTCCTAAAATTGTAAAATAAACAATCGTAAGATGTTTTTCATTAAACAGCGATACACAGTCATCGAGTATTCGAGCACTGTCTGGGAGCGAAGGAGCCAAGCAAACGTCAGTTCAGTGCATGATGCCCATGCAGCCTTAAGTCCGTCCTTGTACGCAATTACAATAAATGGCGACGTGGGTATTTTTACCATTTCGTTTGGAGAAAATCAGCAGTTGAGTCTATCGAAATTCGATCATCGGACGCAAATGAATCTTGGTAAAAATACCCCAAACACCTCTTTCATCATCATTTCTAATTATCTGTTGCTGTTAGTTTCAATTAAAAAACTTAGCATCATTCGCCTCTGGGCCTTGGTTGTCAACATACGTAACAAAAACAGTTTTAAACAAAAAATAGATAAAGAAACATTCTCCCAGCATTAAATGCATGTCAAAAAGATTACTTTATTCTATTCATAACAGCAATCATAGCCAATAGAAATTATTTGAGTTTCTCTTTTTGACAGGTGAGTGGAGGCTTGCAGCTGCCATGTATGATTGCTGTTACGAATAGAATAAAAAATAACTATATTCGTAGAAAAAGTATTCTATGCTATATGTATTTGGGGTGATTTCTGATTTAGGTCACAATATAGAACAGGGCAAAAAACAAAACTATTTGTTTATTACTTAGCTAATTAGTCCTATTATCGCTTAATGAACAGTCATTACAAGTTTTGTTATTTTTAAAGAATTATGGGGCAATTAAAAACTATTGAAAGGTCTCAAAAGGTTGAATTTTTCGAGGGCAGGAAAAATCTTTTTCCAATGAACGAGAGTTATTGTTCTGTAAGTTAAAAAAAGTGATGATAAAGGGAGGGCACGTTTGTGTTCGTTTTTGTATTAAAGTTACATGTTCAATATGTGATATTATTTAAAATCATGCTTAAAAACTGAGGCGTTAATATATGTTTATAAACACACTCGTTTTATAAGGATCACATACATTTTTCTGAGCCTTGTGATTCTTAAGAATTTCAGATTTTCAGCTTAAAATAATTCTTACATAATTCTAAAATGGCCTGGTTTATTTTATTTTTCTCACAAAAGATAACTACATTGTTGAGAAAAGTGAGGTATGAAAATATTTTGATGTAGCCTGAGAACGAATCATAAAATATTCTTACATTTTGGGAGGTTTGAACCTGCTGATCCTTATAAACTGAATTCTTGTAAAAAATAGTGGAAATGTATAATAGCCAAAATGATGTATGGCAGTATCTGGTATGATCAAGGTGATGATTTCATATAAAAATATGGCAGTATCAGTTTTTTTTTATAGCTACTGCTGTTTTTATAGTCCGTAGACTTGAAAATTACGTACCTTGAAATGGAAAAAGCAGGCCAATGCCGGACAATGACACTATCATTTCAATGATTTATTTTGAATTGTAACGAATAACAAAAGGATACAAAATGATTTGACAATTTTCTTAAACTTTGCGGAAGAACTGGCTCAATTCACGGGCGTGTCTGTAATGCCAATTTTTCCCCGGAATTTGTGTTCTTTGCAAAAAGACAAGCCCGAAAAAATTGGGCAAGCTTGTTTTTGGCAGAAATCTTCAGATGATCTCAAAAAATGGTCAAATACCTTGATATTTTCTCACATGAAAGCTGGAGTAAACACGGTGAGTAAACCGAGCCAGACTATATTGGTGGTATTGGTCTATTGTTTAGCAGTTGTCGATCAAAAAATAGAACATTTTTTCAACATCCATTAATAAATAGAGATGACCATCAATAAATAAATGGAGATGACCACAACAATGAAATAGATGACAAAATGACCATAAATTAATAAAACAATTGTGAAAAATTACTAAAAGTGAAAATGATGGATGGATGTCAATGTCATGGATGATCGTCATCATGCAAGAAAACAGACAATATATTCTGAATAAAAGGCAGACAATAAAAAAAAACAGACAATACGGCATCTTATATTACCAAAAAATATATTTTGCAATTTAAAACATTAAAACATCAACAACGAAAGTTTAGCAGAGCAATTTGCTTCACCGTTGTTTCCCCGATATCTTAATTTTCGCGTGCAGTCCCAATCTCGACCTCGTGTTGTGTCATGTCTTATATATAACCTTTCACCTTTCAAGGTCTGCCTCCGTGGCAAACAGCAAAATTACAATTGGTTCAGCTGCAAGTTAGGCCGATCTCATTATTCTTACCTTTTTCATAAGAAAACCATACATTCTTAGATTATTTGCATACAAATCGCGATATGCCTGAGTTTCTGTGACATCAAATCTTTTAGCTGGTCTTCTCCCGGTATCACTTTTCTCCAAGCACCTGGAACACCTCATACAATTACCACAAAATGAATCCGTCATTCTCGTTTGTTGGAAAAACATCAACGCAACTTTCTTGCTGTCCTAATCCCTTGCTGTCTTTTTTCGCAACTGAAATGTTTTGAAAACTTTATGAATGTGAAAATTCGCTTCCAGTCTGGTAATTTATCATTGTTACCACAGAACCGAAAAGAATACACGTGACAGTGTAGAAACTAAAAAAACAATGTATCATGGATTAAATTCCATTGTTTCTAGAAAGAATCCATTGTTATATGATAATTTCACAATTGTTTCGATGATGTGATTGATGTTAATATCCATGGTGATTGATATTGTGCGTTGATCAAGCGACAATTTCTCATCTGCCAACGCATGTTGTTGCTTTCTTCAACTCAGCATGAAATGAGGTCACAGCGTTTTCAAATTCATAGGTTTTTTAAATATAGATAATTATCGTGCTTGTCATTAAAACAAAATGCAATTGTCAAAAAATGAATACTGTTTAAAATATCAAAACAATAAAAAACAACGTGTTTCATAAGAAAGAATGAAAGTGCTTTGTAATGGTGAGATCAGGATCATACAAAGCACTTTCTTAATTCACTCATGGACATCAAGAAACGTAAGTTGTTATTCTTCCCGCGTCCATGTACCCATGATGTGTGAGTATGTCCATGTACCCGTGACGCGTTAGTGTGTCCCTGTACCCGTGATGTGCCCAGATGTTTGGATTCAGGTGGATGAGGCTAGAAAACCCCATTTATCAACAAAAATAGACTTCATACCAAACAAATAAATTGATATTCAATTCAAAACGAGCGAAATCAGTTTGACAAAGTTGGATAAAAAAATTGCCAGTGTCGAAAGTTTCTCATTTTTTATGCATCTTTCAACCGCCCCCTGGAATTAATTTCGTATCCCTTCTGTTTGATGAAGAATCTAAAAATGTTCCAGATGTGTGGCAATATTTCATTAACAAAAATGCGGTCAAAAAATACCAAAATGTTATTCTCCATTAAAAGTTTATTTTTGTTGTTTCGTATGACTTTTCAGGAAAAAAATTGTTAAAAATTATTTTCTTGGCCTGCACTCAGATGTAACCTTTTTTGAACAAACAGAATAAGTTTCTCCATACTTCAGCATGCATTTGGCCAGGTCTTTCCAGTCATGGTTTCTACTTTCTCATTCGAAATTAATTAAAATTGAATCTACCACACACCCAAAGCACACACAAACAAATCAGAGAATTAATGAGTCATGAGCTATGTATGATGCCTATGATGGTGGGCGAGGGTGAAATAAATGTTTATAACAAATATTATAAAAAAAAACATATCTAAATACTCCCATGCATTCATCACCATATTTCAATCCTAACAGGGATGCAGTGCTAAGGGGTACTCACCCCTCTTTACTCTTTGGTAGTTTTTGGGTTATTTTAATATTGGGGGCCTCTTGTTATTTTAGTGGCACTACATTCCTGACTCCCAATTTGAGTTTTAAAATAAACTGGTCAGCTACCAAGTTTCTTTATAAACCGGCTTCTTTTGAAGAAACAAAACACGCATGTTTTCGAAACACAAGTCTCAGTGTTATTCATCAGAAGCAAAAGCGCAGCGTTTGTCAAATGTTGGTAATTTAAATTTTTTAAGCAATAAAACCTTTCGTTTGCATTTCTTCTATTGATGAGAGCTGGACAATTTATTATTTTTAGTCTCTTTGTGTTTATTGATTAGTTTTTATAGTCTTACAAACAACAAAGAATCTTCCGAGTCGAAAATTAAAAAGTATTCTGCCTGCTAAAAATCGTTAATTGCCCTAATTATACTTTCAAATATTTTTATGAGCAATAATTTATTGATGTTTCCTTAAAAGTTGTCGCCAGCTTTTTATTATAAAAATAAGTGTATTTCCTAATAGTGTAAAATCAGCAAAGTTCGTCAAAACGGTTTGTATCAATAACAACAGTATTTTTTAAACTTGTCCTTCAAACTCTGACGTAATATCAGAAATCTGATGGAATGTCAAAACAATTTTTGGGTCATGTCACACCTTATTCATAAGTTGAATGTTTACGACGTCACACAGTCAATTCAACGCAACACATCAAACATCATGTTAGTTTTCACGTTAGCATTTTCGCAAAAACGCACAAAACTTCCTTTCAAAATATTCATACCTGAAAGAAAAATTCTGATAATAGGTCCAGGGGCGGATCGAGCAGAATATGGCGACCGGTTTTATATTGAAAAGTAGGGGGCCCGGGAAATGTTTTTAGCGACCACACCCTTTACTTTGGTTTTTCTGACCACTGAAACCGGTCTGAGTCCGCCCCTGCGGTCTATGCATTTATGCATTTGAAATCATGCTTGGCATCACACCACACACATATTTATTGAGAAAACATTTGCTAATTTTAAAAACATAGTCCATCAAAGAACAAATTCTTTGAGATTCAAAATAAGAAATAAAGTCATCTGGAAAAGCTACGAAACAAGATAAAAAATTCTAATGTGCATCGTTGTATAAAATGTATTTTTATATATCAGTTGAATTCTAAACTTCCAAAGACAGTAACTCGCTTCAGGGCTGGCGCCAGAGCGGGTCAGGGGGGCTACAGCCCTCTATCGGGGAACGCTAGCCCCCCGTCGGAGAAAAATTAAGTGTCTGTCACGGAATTTTCCAATGAGAAATATATAATGTTTCTTGTAAAAATTGATAATCTAGCCTCACTGTCGGGAAAGCCCGCCATCTCATCGGGGAAATTCCGACGACACCCCTGTTTTGCTTTTCCATGTAGCTACAGAATCGTTGCTTAGCGTTAGCATAAGGTTTCTAATTCAGCACCCGTAATGAATTTTGGCATCAGCAACGTGAGAATAAAAAAGTGGTTTCGCTGCGTGCCGTCTTGTTACCAACACAACAGAATTAAGTTGAAAATGCATTAAAAAAAATTATATTTGCTGAATAGGTTTATTTACCAATACGAGAGGAAACATTTTCAAAAAATCATTCACACTCCAAAGCTTGGTTAATTTCATTAATTTGAACCATCTTAATTATTTAATAAAAATGTTCTAAATTCTAAACAAGAGAAACAATAATGTATTTTATTGCTGTTCATATTTTTGCAGAACTCATTCACACCTTTCCAGTCAAGCCTTTTAAAAGAAAATGGCATTTCTTTTTGAGTGCCATTCTCGCGTTTGATGTTCATATATTTGCGATACTACACTCATTCATGTGATGCGTGGTGTTCAACCATGGTGGTAGTTTGAGTGGTTCGACGGTTCTATTTCCTTCCTTCCGCTCGCACAGAAACAGCAATTCCCCCCATATTGGCTTTTGAATCATGCTAAAATTCAGGCGATTTTTTATGTCAGGTTCTTACTATTTTTCGATCAATACCTTTTTCAACAAATGTACTCGGTTTAAATCAAATCAGCTGTAAAATCGTGGTTAAATGTAATTAATTGATTAATTGTGAACTGGCATCTTGCTTAAACATGCTTAGCCATGACTAGGTTAATTAACACCACATTTAAACAAATGTGAACAAGGTATAAGTGTTACTCTACGCGCTTTCTACAAAAGCGTGTAAACATTGACACTTTTTAATTACATCATTATATTTATGCAGCATATCAGGCTTAGCTCAAAATATTCATATTGCAATTTATAGTGCATCATCTCGTCTTTTTACTTGATTCATCGTCTTAGTCATCCTTTGATCTACCAACAAAATCTTCCATCGACTTCGAAAAACCAAAAAATTCACTCAAGGTCACAAATGAAGAATACGGAAGAATGCTAAAAAATAGAAAATGAAAACACAAGAAATATAAAAAAGTATAACCCGAACCATAATTGGACAATAGCTATTAGTGTGAGATAACGAAAATTCGAGTCATCGACGGAAATTTCACTAGGGGCGTAGCGAGGTACCAACTTTTTGGGAGGGGGCGGTGTGCTATCCTGGTTTGGAAATTGCCAGAATTTTTTATAATGTTTTCTTTAAATATGCTATTGTCTTAGCAAGCAATGGCAATTTTTCTCTACAATTTTGCCCCAAATTTTGCCTGAATATGTTGAATTTTGCCCGAATTTCGACGTTCTTGGAAATTATGGGGGAGGGGATGTGACACCCACATTAGCTACACCCCGGCACCTCGGAACTGAAAGGTCGCACGTGACAAAGGAAATTTTTTGAGTTATCGCCAGTTGTTTTACTTTGTGATGATGAAGATTACTCGGACAAGATTAATTCGAAACAACTTCAACAACAAAATAGTAAGAGCATAACGATTTAAGTTGACTCAGCAGTTCAACCTTTCGAGGTCGGTAAATGAGTACCAGTTAATACTGAGTACCAGGAGAAGCGCCCACTCCTATCTGAAAAGATAGTGGCTAATGAAAGAGAATCCTAAGGGTCACCTCCGGCTGT
The DNA here is from genome assembly GCA_036873815.1 of Phacellophora camtschatica. NCBI lineage: Eukaryota > Metazoa > Cnidaria > Scyphozoa > Semaeostomeae > Ulmaridae > Phacellophora > Phacellophora camtschatica. The sequence goes on along the minus strand of JAYJMH010006164.1, from coordinate 5,564 downwards.
TGCCAACCTATTTACTTACTGGTTATACAATAGTCATTCCACATACAGTCACATATTTCCGAGTTAAGCAAGGATGGCCTAGTAGTTAAGGCGCCTGACTCACGATCGCAATGTCGTGGATTCGAATTCCACCAAGGTTATACTTGCTGCGAAAGTGTGAGGAGAGCTGCTAATTCTCTGTAATCCAAGGCAAAGGCAAATAGAATCACGAGGTGTGGTGACACCGAGAGGAAGGACAGGGGTCGCCCAGGAGGGTCCCCCTGCGCCAAGCGCAGAAACCCATACCTTGCAAGAATAGCAAGTGTATGTGCCTGAAACTGAAATAGTATGACCCGTGTTCCCTGCTGGAAACACTATCATTTCAATGATTTATTTTCAGTTGTCACGAATAACAAAAGGATACAAAATGATTTGACAATTTTCTTAAACTTTGCGGAAGAACTGGCTCAACTCACGGGCGTGTCTTCAATGCCAATTTTCTTTGCGGAATTTGTGTTCTTTGCAAATGGACAAACCCGACAAAATTGAGCAAGCTTGTTTTTGGCAGAAATCTTAAGATGATCTCAAAATGATCAAATACCTTGATATTTTCTCAAAGAAAAGCTGGAATAAACACTGTGAGTAAACAAGGCCACTCTATTGGTATTGGTCTATTGTTTAGCAGTTGTCAATCAAAAAAACATTTTTTCAACATCCATTAATAACTAGAGATGACCATCAATAAATAAATGGAGATGACCACAACAATGAAATAGATGACAAAATGACCATAAATTAATAAAACAATTGTAAAAAAATTACTAAAAGTGAAAATGATGGATGGATGTCAATCAGTCAATGGATGATCATCATCATGCAAGAAAACAGACAATGAAAAAACCAGACAATACGGCATCTTATATAACAAAAGGATATATTTTGCAATTTAAAACATTAAAACTTTAACAACGAAAGTTTAGCTGCTGGAAACAAGTCATCTCAAGACTTTCGCAGGCTAGGCACGTTAAATACGATAACTTACTTACTTACTTAAGTAACATCTGGTGTGACTATATCTGGAGTTGACTAATAGTAACATTTTATGTAAAAGTTAAAAAACATACATACCATCTCATTAGGTTGGCAAGATGGAGAATTCTTGGCAACACAAGAAATTCTTTGTTGTGTAAAATAGCCTTCATTATTTGATCAACAACCCATTCAGGTTCCATAATCGGGAGCAACGAAGGAAATCTGAATAAAAATATAAATAAAAATACTTGTAATAGGGGAGGGGTCACAGGGGTATTGCAGGATGCGGAAACTGGGTATTTTGGTTGTGGAAGTAAGGAAACTGGTATTGCTCGTAGCGGGAATGCGGAAAAAACCAGACAATACGGCAAAAAACCAGTCAAAACCAATTTATTGCGGAAACCTCGTTTAAAAAGCCCACACAAAGTCCTTTTTCGTCTTCGACACGCGATGACAGACATGAAAACCACAACAACAACGACCATTGTGAATTCAAGAAGTAAAATTTATGCATCGAAATAGTCTCAATGAACGGACGACTTTCGTTCTCCAGTTAATTTTTTTTCAAAGAAGAAACAACCCAAATGACAAAGGCATTATCAACGCCACTAAATAAAAGCAAAACAGAACTTTTTACCCTTTTTACTTTTTACCCGAACCAATTGGAACACGAACAGAAACATCCTTGTTTTCAATAATATCAAGGTAAATTTGTGATTCGCATATTTGCAATGATGTAATAATTTGGTGCATCCTGTTATGTGGGGACATCAGAAAATATTGCATTTATAGGAATTAGAGGGTTTATAACTGAAAGGGCTTATAACCATGAGGTTTACACCCAGGGATTTTTAATATCCCCCAATTTTTAGATAACTATCCTTAGATAATAGCTATCCTTTAGATAATATTATTAGATTTTCTCAACTTGGCACTGCCTCTGAAAATAAACACAGTATGTTTTTTTTTATTACATGAGATTGTCTTTTTTACAATTTTCCAATTGTGATTTTTCACAATCTCCTTAAAATCGTACTTTTTGCATCCTATAAAAATTTCAAATTGAAAATATTTAAAAACAACTTTAACAAGTAAAAAAAAAAACAACTTTACAAGCAAAGTAACTGTAATTTATATTTTACCTTGTCTGAACACCAGAAAACATTCCTGTGTTAATGAAAAAAGGGCAAACAACAGTGGTTTTGATTTGTGTATTCAAAGATCTCATTTCCAAATGAAGGGCCTCTTGGAATCCAACAGCTCCGAATTTTGATGCACAATAATCACAAAGACCATTTACACCAGCCAATCCTGCACCTGAAGCAATTGATACAATGTGACCATGATCATTTTCTAACATCCACGGAAGGAATGCCTTTGTGGTCTGTGAAATTAAACATTATTAACTTAATATTATGCAAATAGGAGGAAGGTGTGAAAGACATGCTAATAGCAGTATCTGGAAAGTCAAAAACTATTTAATGTCTTCAAGAAACACATACCCAAAAATGTGATAAAGTGTTAACTTCGAATGTTTTCTGAACCAGATCATCAGGAGTATCCATGAACTTTTTCCCACTGACAATGCCAGCATTGTTCACCAAAATGCTAACATTTCCAACATCTTGTTTTATTCTCTTTGCAACTGCATAAACCTCCTCTCGATTACTGCAATCAAAAATATATCCAAAGGCTTCGCCTCCAGTTTCTTTTATGTCTTCAATTGTTTGCTCATTAGAAACACTGTTGACATCACAGCAGATAACAATAGATCCTAAACTTGCAAATCTAAAAATGGAGAATGTTTGAAAACTTAAAATAATTTAATGTCATTAAATCATACTTCACTTCACTTCAGGCCTATTCTTGGATATACTCCTCTAAGAATTTCCAGTTTTAAAAACATAAATGAGAACTTTCAGCTACTGTAGACGTTAATTTGATTTTAAATTCTGATAATATTATTTAATTTATTACCTTTAATTAAAAGTACCAAGATTTCTTAAATCTGCAGCAAAGGAATTTCTAGGCATATTATAAAAACACGACCCTAGGACCTGAACCAGGACATTTAGAACCTTTGATCATCCATATTTAAGCTCCTTGTTTTCTCAACGTGGAAAATAGCTAACATGGAAAATGTGCAGAAGTGCATGATTTGTTAGCTATTTCAAGTGTCACTAGTCTGGTGGTGTAACCCTGTTAATGTCTGGGGCATTTGCAATAGCCAACATGCAGGCATGCTTCTGTATTGAGAAAGCATTGAGAGCACAAATAGGGATGGGTGACCAGGGTGTCCAAGGTGACCAAGGGTCCTATTATGGTCTTGTTTTTAAAATTTGCCAAATTTTTATTCTCGGACTCAATACGAGGGTGGAATTTATTCACCATACATTCTGGAGACATTTGGTGTGGAAAACAAGAATCTATAGTTCTTTCTATTGTATTTTTCGAATGTTAAATCTCTGGGGCAAGATTTGCATGGAATCCACCCTGAGAAAATATTTCCAGATGTTAGTGGTGGGAATAGATCAAAATGAAGTAGCTTTTTCTCAAATAAGGGTGGCTTGGCTGGTACCGATGTTCCCCTGGTTAAATATGACAAAATAGTTACAGATGATTTGATTTTGTGAGATCTTTAACGATTATTATTATTACATAAATATTGTGGAAAATATTTTCGGCAAGAAGTCTTCCAGCAGCATCGCCAGTTAGTCATGTGTCAATCATATAAATCATATTTGCCAATACCATAATTTTTAATAATAAATAAAACATTGAAAAGTGAACTTCCAGAAATGTTTGGCATGCAAACTTCATAAAATCGTTCAGTCATTTATACCTCATGGCCATCAACCTGCCTAGGCCACTTCCAGATCCTGTGATAAGAACGACTTCTCCAGACACATCTTTTGGTTTTCCTGGTGCAATCAACTTTATGAAGGAAGTGATCACTTGGCACAAAATGATAAATTTAATCTTGATTATTTCTATAATAAAAGAAATCATGGCTGAGCTTGAATGTGAAAGCCAACCGTTCTGCTGCCAAGTTTTTGTTGCAACCAAACCTCACTTTGATTTCTTGCACAATGCTACAAAGCAAAGAAACAAAATATGAACTCGTGTCATAGGAAAGGAGTATCAAAGGTCATTTTAGTTCCAAAAATAAACTAAAAGAATAACGGACTTTCCTCACTTGATTTAATTCATGCTGAAACAAGTCTATGTAAATTTAAATACTGCACAGTATTTGTTCAATGAAAATAAAACTGTCTGCTGTTTTCAGTACGCAGTAATATTTTTAAGATGTAAAGCAACCACTTTCATTTACAAATGTTACAAGTTTTAAATATACATAATGAGATGAATAGTAAAGTAAATAAGAGGTACACACACACACCCCGCCCGGAACACGCACACGCACTTTCTAATTTCTATATCTAGTTTGAAAAATTTGGTACTTTCTTATAGCCCGCTGATACTTTGAGATGCGGTTAGATGCGCAGTTATCTGCATGCGCATTCTTTTTATTGAAGAATAAAATGGCGCCCCATCTGCCAGCTCACTACAAAGAAAACAAATGTCGAAAAGCAAGAAGATTTTGCAATCTGCTTCGAGAAAATAAAATAGATGCCTCCACCAATCTTAAATATTTTTTGGCATTTTGATTATGAAAGTTAGAGATGGCAAGACCTCCAAGATGGCTCAATTGCCCAAGAAAAAGTGCTGTTATCGCTGGTAAGATAAAAAAAAGTTGTGGGTGTTGCTGTGCTGTGTCCAGAGCCAGAACCAAAAATAGGCCTAACCAAGCAAAAGTTTGAGAACGAGAATCGTTGCGCTGCTTGTCATTTAGAGAAAGAGCCGGTTGACAACGAGGAACTCACAAGAACGGCCCCAAACAAAGTCAGCGATTTTTTATGACATTGATTTGACAACTCCATCACGTCAACACACGCCTCTTGCTAGCAACATTATTAATAAAAGGCAATGTTCACGTGGGGGCGGTGGCAGTGAAAGGTCAACAATTAATGTTCTTGTAAGAGATGGAAGAGGACGGGCCCCGGGCAATAGGAAACGGGAAAACTGGCAAAAATTGTGTCCTAGTTATTAGTTAGATGGATGATGGAATAGACCAATTTTATATGACATAAAAACCAGTTTGTTTTCAATAATGTTAATAAGTGATGAATTTTCTTGGGAAGTTTTTGTTTTGAAATAAAATGTGAATTTCATTATCTTGAAAATGTTCTTTGTTTCTAAAAGACAGAACACCCCAGAGAACAACCCAAGAACAGGTTGAACAATCCAAGAGCAACCCAGAACAACAAGAACAGACCAAGACGGAATATTGTCTCAAATCACACCCAATGTGTTTTCGCATTTAAATTACCCTGGTTCCCTAACACAATCAACAATTTGAACTTTTGTTGATAAAAAGATAACCAAACATTCTGACCAAGAGCAAGATGAGAAAAGGGAGAAGGAAATTCCCATAAGAATAATCCTCCCTTTTAAGGATCAAACATCTGCTCAGGCTGTGAAAAAGCAATTGC
>JAYJMH010006153.1:0-25851 GCA_036873815.1 Phacellophora camtschatica | reverse complement strand
TCGTGGTTGCATGTCACGACACAAATAGCCTATTTGTGGCGAAGAATTGATACGACCACGATACCTAGATGTCGTCGAATTTACGATGACGGCACCCTGAATCTACGAACACTAGAGACCGTGGTTGCATGTCACGAGGACTGCACGACGAATCATTTTTGACCCTGATGCCGCGCGATAAAAATGGCTATGATTTCTCTTCATGGCGTCAATTTACCTCAAGAGACATATTGATCTCATTAGTTTTTCATTGTGATTACTATTACAAAAAACCATACAATCGACGAAAAATGGAGGATATTGTCCCTATGATCTCTTTAATTCCACTCGAAATCTCATAATCTCATGAATCTCATTGACTCGAGATTTGCAACCCGATTCTATTGTTTTTCTAATTATCTTCGTGCTTTGAAAAATTTCTTCTCTATATCTATCGACTTTTTCAGAGTTTTCAGGTAAAATATGATTTGACAAATTAAACGTTGAGATATTTTTGTAATTTTTATTTCAAGGAACTGTACCGGGAACTGTTTCATAGGAAATCATTTTTGTGGACATTAGACACTGAGAAATCATGGGCAGTTAGCTGCCGCAGTTTAATGCTGTTTCTTTCGTAAAAGACATCTGACGTTTTTCAGTCTGCTGAGGAGGAAAAGAAGAAATATCGAGAAAGGGAAAAAAATATAGGCCTTTCTTCTTCTTTCCTTCTCTCTTGACCGCATAATTGCGGTGTCTAACTACCCATGGTGAAATTCAATATTCCTCTGCATCAATGAAATTGGATAGGAACAAAATGTGGTGCAAGATGCAACACAGATTTTCACACATCGCATGTCGCACACATTATACTTTAACAGCAACTTTGGTTAATGCCGCAAACATGGCGAATTGGATTCTTTTGCATGCTAAGATTGTAATTGATGCCAAAACCAGTTGTTTATAGGCCCTTAATGGCAACGAAATTTAGCGCCAATGCAACCATGGGCGTTGGCGCTAAATTTTTCTACCATTTCCACAGCTGGGGATAAATCTTTTGGCCTAAAACTAAAAAAGAACTTTGGTCTCTCTTTCTGCTTCATGTTTGTTCTAGGAGATAAGCACACATTTTGATTAAAAGTTTCCCATGCGTTCAATAATTTTTTAAACAAATATCATCATGGTTCGTGCTTCTTCGTGTTAAATTTTACTGCTTTTTTGATTTCTCCATAGAGTGAGCTTTAACTCGAACTGTTTTCCCGTGAGAGCTTTCGGTGTTAATTTAGCTTAGGTTATCTCAAACACTCTCTATCTCGAACACATTTTCATTCCCCATGAGAGTACGAGATTTCTATGGGTGCAAGGTACAACTTTACTGTATTTCTTATCGATTCCCCAAGAGTGAAAACTTCACATTATTCTTACAGAGTTTGGGATAGTGGGGATACCCTCCAAGGGGTTCTGGGGAACCAGATAATTAAACAATTTTTATTGATAGGAAAAGGGAAACATTCTTTATTTTTAATGGGGTTAAAGGGAACATTTAAAGCGTTTTTCGAGTTTTGGGGAACTTTCCGGATACAGTTTTAGGGAACTTTTAAAAAGCCAAAGGGAACTCTGTGTGAATTTATCACGGAATTAGGGAACACCGACCAGCCCTGGGAGAGCCTTTGTGGGGTTCAACTGTAATTATTTTCGATAATGATAGTTAAACGTTTAGGCCTATCGTTGTTAATGCCCCGTCTTCATAATGTTGTTACTGTGAAACGTTGAAGTGGAATAACTTTGAGGTATGCTTGCAAAATCTTGTAATTTGCTTAGCATGTGGTGGATAACCAAAATCTAGGCTGAAGCTGATAGCCAGTTAGTTGTGGCTCGATTGATCACCGTTGCGATTGCAAGGAATTTCTTGATTGATACTTGATACCGACTGAGGGCACAATTTTTTCAATATGACATCGCGTTTCCACCACCATGCTGGGCTTAGGCCTATACGTTTTTTTCATAAGAAACTTCTTATAAGAAACTCACTGATGACGCCCACGAAAACTTAAGAAACTTTTATTAGTGAACGAAAAATTGCTAAGAAACTTTTGAAATTTTTTGTGAAGATTACATTATGCTTAATACTTTTAATGGAGTGGACATGATGTTAGATGATTGATTCAGTGAAGACTTTTTTCCTGTACAATATATACTCTGTTTCTGTAATGTTTTTGTTGAAAAAAAGAATGCGTAGTAAAAAATGGAATTATTCATACAATTAAGAAACTTTTCAGAAACTTTTACTAGTGAAAATTGGTCCAAAATGGTCCAAAATTAAGAAACTTTCTCTAGTTTAGCCAGCCAGGTTTCTTATAATAAAAAAACGTGTAGAAATGAGTGCATGATTCCATAGCTTCCTTTAGCAGATCCGACAGCACTCATGTCAATAGGGACACTCATTGTTGGCTGCTTCTGACTTTTAATCGATTTGAAAATGTAATAAGAAAAAATGCTAAAACAGGCCCAACAACTGTAAATTTTAATCTATATCTTTGCGTAATTCTCAGTGTCTACAATTTTGTTATGAAAATTATCAACGACCTAATGAATTTCCAGACTATTACAAAACCTTTGCGAAGCAGGGGTTCTTAAAATCTACCTTTTTGGGTAAAATTCTAAAAGAAGTTTTTCTGCATTTAGTTTTGGATCCATTTTTAGCCTCTTTGCAAATACTGCATTCTTTAAACAACATTCAATTATTTTGTGCACAATTGCACCATGGTTAAAACGTCGATCATTGATGTTACACGCGGAGCTTAAAAATAGTAAATGCGCATAGTTGGCATTCGTGAATGAATCTCTTGCGAATGATGATTACCAAGAATGAAAAAACGTGACATCGTCAACAAACACACACACTCATGATATCCACTGATACGTAATCCTAAGTAGGCATACTGATCGAGTGCTCTAACGAGAGAACAAAGGCAAGCCGTGTCAGAATTACAAAGCATCGCATTTAAACAAATATTTAAAATACAATTCCTGCCCAAGATGTTGCATGATGCTATTTAAATTGATGCTGGATTTGCATCGATAAGTACTTATGCATTTAATCAAGCCTTGGATTGAATTTCAACATCTCTTGGGGTTCCTTGTTAATCGCGGGACGGGATTAGGCCAGTTTCATTCTCCAACTTAACCTCGTACCCATGGCTAGTGGTGCATTGGCCTCGCTCTGATACTCGTAACAATCCTGGTTTTAGGTTTCTATCCATTCTCATCTTAATTGAAACACTGGAATGTGCTTAAACAAACCAAATTCAGATTTCTACATATCGAACAGGTAGCCAATCGAGGAACAGCTTGTTCTCCTTTAATAAAGTTCTTGTTTTTTTTGTACTGGTCAGAATCCAGGTCTGAGGGCCCGTTTATATGAATCATGGCTGGCTCTATCTCGGCTGGGGGGTGCGTTTTTCATCCCACGTTTACATGAGAAAAATTACCCCGGGCTGGCTGGAGAGCTTGGTTTTGGCGTCAAATTTCCAAGTCACGTAGAAGAAAATGTGGATAATACGCATCCGTGGGAGTTTGATTTTTAAAGCCAGCCCGGGACAAGGCGTTTTTATGAGAAAAACGTGAAAATCAGCCCGGGCTGGAGTGTTTATGTGATAAATCGGTGAGACATTACCTCGCTGCGGTTGGCCCGGGGTCATAACGCTCGATTTTCAATTAGGGTTTTAACCGTAATTTCGTAAACTAGTGAGATCTCATTTAGCCGAGATAGAGCCAGCCCAGGCTTATATAATCCATAATCATGCCCTGAGTTTTTTATAAAGTGTTTTCGTAAAACCAGGACTTTACTGTAAGGCAAATTGTCAAAATTGATGATTTTTACATTTATTTTTGCAGATCTTATTGCTCTACCTCAAATGAAGAAATATGAGAAAGGTCAACCTACTAATCGACTTTACATAAAAAATTTGGCGAAACAAACGGAACAAGAGGTAAATCGTTTAATTTTAATAGATTTAAAAAAAACTGCATACCAGGTCTGGGTGGCTCAAAAATTTTCCCCGCCGTTACAAAGCTGCTATTCTTTAGTTTCGATAATTCTGTCTGCTAGATCACAGTGGAGATAAGGACAATATACCATCCCTAGATATATGACATTCATTCTTAAAATGCAAATTTTCAAAGAAACTTAAAGAACGAAGCCTTATTTGTCATATACCTAGAGATGGTATCTCCCTCAACTCTGCAATGTTCTAGCATATCTACTATTATTGATCCGTCAACATATTTTTAATGAGTGAATCTTTCTAATGCTTGGTATCCCAAAAAGGTCCTCACATTTGCAAAGCTGCTTTGGAAGAGATTCAGTTTTGATAATTCTGTTTCTGCTTGAATTTGATGCGAGCAGATTCAACTTATAGTTAAATACCTTTTTTGCTAAAATCTACAATTTTTAGTCCAAAATCTGCTGAAAATACTACACAATGGCTTTGAGAAGGCCATCCACGTTTGCTTTACTTTAGCATAGCTGAGGGATTACTCATAGATTTTGGCAATCTAGGTTTCCATAGCAGCTTTGCAAACGTTGGAACATTTTTTGGACAACCCGGTTTTATTTAGAAACATTATTTAAAAATTTTCTTTCATAGTTTATAACCTTTTTTACACAGTAAAAGTTAATTAATTTTTTATCAAAGGTGGAAAAATAACTGAGATTTAAAGTTTTACATTCATTCGTTCTTTCGTGTATAAATAATTCTCGCTGTCTTTGCTGTTGCTGCCGTTGTTGCTGCTGTTGCTGCCGTTGTTGTTGATGTTGCTGTTGTTGTTATAAAAATAATCCCATGTTTTATATTCTTTCAGGACTTAGAATATGTTTTCAACAGATTTCTTCAGAAATGCGACGAAACCGAAAAGAAAACGTTAGTATTACATTTGTGTTTACTTGCGTTTACTTGCGTTTACTTATGTTTACTTGAGTTTACATGGTCTACTTGCGTTTACTTATGTTTCCTCGTGTTTACTTGGTTTACTTTTGCTTATTTGTGTTTACTTGGTTCAAGGCTCACTTGTGTTTATTTGTGTTTACTTGTGTTTATTTGCATTTACTTGCTTTTACTTGTGTTTACTTACTTTTACTTGTGTTTACTTGCGTTTACTTGCGTTAACTTGTTTTCACTTGCGTTTAATTGTGTTTAATTGTGTTTACTGTATTTGTGTTGCCTCGTTTCTAGAGAAACGTAAGGAAGAAATACCCCCTGAAAGTACATACCGATGATATTTGCATGACGGTATTTAGCAGAGGTGGAGATAATTTTTTCCTTTCTTCGAACCTGGGTTTAGGGTGGAAAAGTTCTGCAGAATTTTTCACAAGCAAGATTGCAAAAACTTTTACTATAACCGTTATAACCTTTTTATAACCATATTTCCATGAGCGCGTTCGAGTCGAAACTCAGACTTGTGGATTAAAGTCGTAGAGACGTCTAAGGATTAAATTTCAAACCAGGGTAAAAGGTTCTTTGAAATTATCGTAAAAAATGGAAGCAAGCATTGCAAACTGAGAAATATGTCTTGTCCAGCAGAGAGACTGGCTGAAAAATCACACCGCCAATCTACTTGAGATATTGTAGACTGCGTTGGATATGATAGAGACGTATAAGATCATGAATAGGAAATATGATGATAGCTACAAAGTTCATAAGAACTCACAGGAATGACACAGTGTTACAGACGCGAGGTTTATAATGTCAAGGAGCACTCAGTTAAATTGGTAGTTTAACGAGAATCTCTCAGAAAATACTTGTAGCATGCAAGCCTCAAGTATAGGAGCTTTCTAAGAAAAAATAATAGCTAGATAAGTTGGGAAATTTTATCCTCATATTGAAGTCAACTATGCATAAATGAAGTATGATGCGCACATCCCAACTCCACGAGACAGGCTTGGATCTGACATCGAGACTTGGCCCTCAGTCAGAGGAGGACTTGTAGGAATTGATGAGTTTGTTTGCAAGGCAAGCAAATTGCAGTGGAGCAGTAAAAAAAATAACATGTTTTGATCTAAGGTTTTTCTGTGCGTACAAGAATGTCTAACCTACCAATTCCATAAGAATGAATTCCATAAGATAAGTAGTGGGCAATGAAGGAACGAATACAAAGTCTTCAATAAGTAACTTAAGGGAACAGAACACACTTGGCCCGAAAGACTGCTGTTCGTGTGAAAATAAGTTTCAACAGAAAAATAACTTTGAAAATTTAGTTGTCAACTGTTAAACCTCGCAAATATTTCTATGAACTTTTCTGTGAATATTTAAGTATTAATAGAAAGTATCAATTATTGTCATGATACTTTACATTACGTATATTAACAAGAAGGACAACGATTTAATTTACAAAATCTTTAAACAAGTAAAGATAATAAAGAAACTTAAAAGAATTAAAGTAATTTCTTGTCTCTTTATAGAGGTTTATTGGATTTTCAATTGTTCAAATTTGGCATTTAACTATTAAAATTTGAAACTTTTCTGTGACATTTTCTGTGAAAAAGTAAGCCCAAAGAAATTTCTGGGAACCAAGTTCCTAGGTTCCGATACTTTTTCCACCTCTTTTATTTAGATTGTCTATTTCCTGTTATTATCATTTTGGTGTGCGCTCGCTCATTTGCTGGCAATAAACAAGTCTCGCCTTTGAGTTGACCAACTCTTTCGATAACATTCGTACAAAACAGAATCATGATCTGTTTGACTGCGCTACAGACAGTGCTCCTAGGCACTCCTTTGCAGTGGAAAAGTAAAGTCTGCACGCAGGCTACAATACGAATAGTTTAGACAAATTAGACAACGAAGGAAACGAACCATAAAGACAGATTCCTGGCACGGCATCGTGAATGACGTCACAGGAAACTGAAGTTCATATTGATGGAGGAAATATAGGACACTTACAACCCCCGTCTTATCTGCAAAACATTGCATTTATCTCTTTTGTTTATTTTTACTTCTATTTCAGCCTCGATATGATATCCTCTTATTTCTGGACTGATTTATACAAACTACTCCTACATTTCTCAAAAACAGTTTTAACCCTGTGCGTGCTGAATTCTTTTAAGCAGACATCTTTAAAGTATGTCTCAGGTCACGTGCTCGACTCCTGCTTACGTTTTTGTACTCAACATAATTTCTGAGTTAGCAAAACTTTTGACCCAAATCTCAGCCTGGCGTCTCTTATAAAGGTTGTTCTCATGAATAAATGGTGTACCAAATATGGAATTCTTCCAAACCATCTTTGTTGGTGATACTACCACATTATCTGCATTTTGATTGGTTAATAGGAAACAATAATATATCAAGTCAACATTTTACTGTATCCCAGAAGATTCGAGGACATGAAGCGCCACATTCGAATGGAATTGAAATTGGAATGTCGAAAATCTTATTTTGTTGATCTTGTATACCGTAAATCCTCAAATTAGCCCCCCCCCCATCGAATAAGCCCCCACCCCAGAATTTCGTATTTTATTAAGCCTGTTGTTTCACATTTTATTCGGCGAATTCTGTTTATATCCATTTATATGTTGTTCTTTTCAATGTGTAGCTATCCTGCAGTATTTATATTTATGTAGTTACACATTTTTTTAATAAGAATACCTAAATTTTTGCCGAGCCTCAATATTCTTAAAATATTTCGTTTTTGAGCCTATGATTATTCTTAAATTATTCTTATTAACCGACACCAACACGAGGTGTAAATTCGCCTGAAAATCAAGGGAATAAAATTCAAATCTTTGTTGATGTGTTGCCTTCATCATAAAAACAAAACAAGAACAGAACAATAAATGTGGTATTAAAATACAAAACCTAATCTAAAAAATGTATAGCGTGAAAGTCACACTGTTTTGCTTTGTAAGAAAACTGAGATAAATAGAAAATCTAAGTCTTGATGAAGCTTGAGTCTGGCATCATTATTAAATTATTCATAAATTTCAGCGATTTTGAGCCTTAATATTCCTATAGACTATATTCTTATAAAAAAAACATGTGCAGTGCTAAGAATTTCAGGGCACACCAGTAACCCTACTAGGGATTCACGACACTGCTTTAAATAGGGGTTCCAATTGCACTTCCGCTGACTCTATTTGCAACAAAGTAAGAAATTTTCATGTGAAAGAAACCAAATCAGAGGGAAATGTTTGTGTCTCTGAGCACACAATGTCTCGTTTAGTTAGTAATTAGATGAATGTTAAATTAGAACAGTGTGCGGAGGAAATATGTGGAAAATTTTATTAGGAGGAAATCTATTAAATATAGGCTAATCAATGCCAAAATACAAATTTCTTTCTTTGAAAGATAGTCGTTAAATTAAATGATGTCAGAACGCCCTAAGGCTCGAAACCGCGATGTTACGTCTTTCTAATTAATTAGTGAAACACAACACGTTATGTTGTAAGTTTCGCAGTCAAATTCCGTGGGATATTAAAATGCACGGAAGTACTGCACAATTAACTGTTTACTACTTGGTTTCTCGTTTCAAAAAAGATTCATATTTCAAGAGAGAGTGGGTGGGATTTTTTAAATAGTAAATAGGACTATAACCTGTCCTTTTGGAGCAGTTCTTCGTAGTCTATTACATTGTGTAAGTTAAAAGGAATGTGTTTTGTCCATACAAGGGACTACTGTGTTCAGCAGGGTGAATACAGTAAGCCCCCCTCCCCCCCCTCCCCGTAAGTAGGAAACTGATTTATTTTTAGGGACTGACACGGATCATTGTCCGAAACATTGTCTAATTTGACTCATGGTGTATCATCATCATCATTATTTCATTTATTTATTATTGAAATCAAATACGCTGTATATGATATTAAAATATGATATTCTGTATTTAGGATATTAAAAAATTATGAAAGTTATATCCTTGTATGAAACGTTGATATCTTTTTAAGAACGCAAGGAAACAAGGGACTACGCATGTAATGAGTTTGAGAGTTAACTGTTGACTTAAAAGAGAAATTTTTAACGATGGTTTAATTTTTGTTTTCATAGTTTTGACATAAGACTGATGAAAGAGGGACGCATGAAAGGCCAGGCATTCGTTACTTTTCCTTCAGATGCGACTGCCACCAAAGCATTGTCACAATTGCATGGGTATGTTATCAACGAAAAGCCAATGATCATAGTATCCTTTTCAACGTTTTTTTGCTTGAAAACAGGGGTAGTGAGGGGCTACAATCGGGGGAACGCTACTCCTTCCGTCAAGAATTTTCCAATAAGAAATATTTTTCCTGTAAAAATTGGTAATTTAGCCCCCATGTCGACGAAGCTAGCCCCCTCGTTGGGAACTACTAGCGACACCCCTGCTTGCAAGAAATTGTTTTTCGAAATTAATAAGAAAATAGACGTTTTCTAGTTTAGAAAAAACATAATTCCAAAACAACAAACCAATAAGATAATTATTTTTGGTGCACCCACATAGAATAGAGCTGTATAAAAACAAGATAAAATAAGTGAGGGTCCATCAAGAGGAGTCCATATTCCCTTGTTCCCTTGTTGAAACTGCAAATGCTGCCTTACTGTTTTGTTGCAAAAGCCTTGCCTCAATTGGAGAATCTTGATTGTTTGTGTTCCCATGTCCCCAGTGACTATCCATTTTCCCTATCTCTCTTCTAATTTTCCTCTAGTTCCCTTCTTGTTCTAATTCTAGGAATGTATTGTGTTCGCCAATATTATGTTCTCAGGATTACCAGTTTGAGTGCAGCCTTGATGTCAAGTCTCTATTACGCCTAAAAGCACACTCTCCTAAAGATCTAATAACTACATACTGTGATACATAATTATTCTAATTATTACTGAGCGCACATGCTATCATGGACACCGCAAGAGGAATTGATCTTCATAAACTAGTGAAAACTGTGCTGTTGAAATCATTTATTTTTTTAATTTTTACATGATGCAATTTGCACTAACTAATTACAAAGGTGTATCTGCAAAACACAACAGAAAATAATCTAACATAGAGACCAACGTTCTTCTAAATAATAAGTCTCTTTTGGATAGACTTGCTCCAAGTCTATTTCGTTTCGTTAATCAATAATTCATAATAGTCCTCCGCAGTGACACATAATGACATATTTTTTTACTGATTTACGAAATAGACTTAGAGCAAGTCTACTTTTGGATGACATGAAAATGAGATAAATTTCATTGACCTGAAAAGTAGATAACAATGGAAATCCTGAGAAAATTGTTGCGTGTTTGAAAAATGCGCTGAATGAACAAATATTAGCAGAGGTCGCCATTATGAATTCTTTAAATCAAAAAAGGGTCGCCATTATGAATTCTTAAATTTTTGAATCGAAAATTTGATTTTGCATGGGACATGTTTCTGCTTTAAAATATCAATTTAAACAAATGATATTAGTATCAAGTTTTGTAGTTTATGAGAGATTTGACCATTGAAATATTCACATATGCATGCTTTTTCACCAATCTAGATTCTTTTCACCAATAAACACCTCGTAAATTTTTAAACTATCATAATTTAAGTTATATTTGTGGACATTTTGTCCTCAAATATTACTTCAGGACCTCAAATATTCTTGTTGGAACCGCAGGCAATATGTAGGATTTTTTCTATTTTTATTCAGGCCAATAATATAGAAACAGAGCATTGTGTGCATTGCATCGCCAATTTCTTGTTGCAATTAGTTTAATACTGTTCTTTAGCATTTTTACTATCGGGTAACAAGTAAACTGCAGTAAAGAGCTCCTCGCAGGGGTACTGTGTTCTCTAGTTCACTAATAAATTTACACAGAGTTCCCTTAACAAACCAGATAAAATATCACGTTTTTGCTACCCCAATAACGGTTTATTAGTATATGTAGGCTACTAATTTTAAAGAGAATTGGCCAAAACATTTAATTCTAGTTTATATGAATTAGCAGTAGTTGAAATGAATAATTATGTAATCAACTGAAAATAAAGTGAATAAAAAAATAATACCATAATGTTTCTAAAAAGTTTGCAGATTGCCAAAAGTTTAACGAAAAAGTCATTATTTTATGCGATGGAAAATAAATTCCCATTTGGTTGTAATTTTAGTTTCCTTCAAAGCCAAATTTTTCTTTAATGATATCTACCAACACTTTTCTGGACTATTTTGGGAAATTTCTTTTTGTGTACCGTGTGCCCCAAGAAAAATGTTCTCCAAGAAATGTGTGTGCACCAAGAAAAATGTTATTGATGACAGCATTTTTAACAAGAATTTGTTCCGTTTGTTAGCCTTAACTATTTTTAGCAATTCGGTCGCGCTGCCAAATGAAGAAGTCTTCGCAGTGCAGTAGTGCTGTGATGCTGTTACATGTTTGGCGAAAAAGAAATACCTTTGCATATTGATGCCTGTGCCTGTTTGGCGAAGAATAGATACCTTTGCAGTGGTGCATCTTCGTGTTTGCAGTGATGTGGTGAAGACTTTGCGGTTATGCTCTTCCGTATTTGGAGTAGAGAACTTACTTTTGGATCACTACAAACTTTCATATCTCACCACAACAAACAGGAAATATGATTTTTGGAAAACTGAAACATTCTGAAAGTACTTCATGAAGATATTGTGTAAAAAAAGATATTGTGGTAAATATTGTTTTCTTGGAATTTTTTTCTCGTTTTAAAAACTCTCAAAAAGAACGTAATTGCCATTGCTGAGAAGAGGCTCATTTCCAGCCTTCTTGCCGAGGAGAAAGAACGCTCAGCAGGTGCACTGGGTGATAGATAGACATGACATAAAGTAGCCTGCTTGCAGGTTTTACTTTGTACTGTGGAGGAGAAGAGCCTCTCCCTTCTTCTCCTCCGCAGTAAAAAGTCAAGTAAAGTCTGCACGCAGGCTAGACATAAAGCAACTTACAAACTTCACAAACTTGGTGGCGAAATCAACTTCAGAGTAACAAGCGAAACGAGTTGGCCTATAATAGGCTATAGGCTATGAAAATAATCGCTATGCGCCGAAAAGTCGCTCAATGCATGCCGGTCTTTTAAGTCTCCGGATTCTAAGACTTTTAGGATTTCAGAAAAATCAGGAGGGGCTCGGTAGATAGTGGGGTGGATTTTTGAATCTTCGAATTTGACTTTTTATATCGTTTACATATGTGTTTAGCTGACAGTGCTCACAATCTTTTGGAATTCTTGTAAAAAGCGATTGACCTTTATTTAGCGAATTTTTCATCATCATTTAAAACTCTTCTCATGGCAAATTACTTACAAAGAAATTCCAAAACCGTGAGTTAAAACATCTGTAGAATTCTGTTTGTCTCGGCACATGAACTTTGTGAAATTGTGTTTGCGATTTGTAAACATCTCTTTTAAATTTCTTCATGGTAAATCTCTCCCAAAATGCTCACACGTAGGGTATAAGCTGCGCTTTACCTTATCTTCTTGAACTGAAAGGGAGGTCTCCAGACAATTTATGCTGAATTATTTTTGTAATTATGTCGCGTACCCCTTTACCATTGCAAACGCATAAATAACAATTCAGCAACAAAATGCTGATGATCTTAGCTGGAGTAAATTTACTTTTTAGCATTTCGTGCTCCCGACAGACCAATCTAATGTCTATTTTATTTTTTCTGTTTTAGCCTAGATTGTTTTTATTTTTGGACTTGTGTTTTACAAACTTTGTACCCCCACCCCTCTCGAAAACATCTCACCCCTCTGGAAATTAAGTGTGTGATTCACAAAAATTGACCCATATTTCAGCATGGCGTCATAGAGTTGTTCTTAGAAAAAGAAGCGTGTATTTCAAGATGAAACATGTATACAATTGTGTCCCGACATAAGTCGAACCAAAATACCTACATTTTTACCCCTCACTAAATTAGTGAGGGGTAAATACCACATATTAGCATTATCATCGGGATAATATTTGATAATCAGTGGGGATCGTGCCCCCTGGCTCCCTTGGCATTTCGTGCACTGCTTTTTGTTGACAAATATCCCCTGACGATATCTGTATCGATCTCTACAAATATTGGGACTATCGGAAGGGACGGAAATTCTTTTATAGTTTTTCCACGCATTATTTAGATTAGCAAGCTGACATCAAGAGAAATACTGAATCCACAAATTTTCGAAATACGAGAAATACTGAATCCACAAATTTTCGAAATACGGGAAATACTAAATCTACAAATTTTCGAAATACGAGAAAAACTGAATCCACAAATTTTCGAAATACGAGAAATACTGAATCCACAAAAATTCAGCAAAATTCAACAAAATTCACCAAAATTCACCAAAATTCACCAAAATTCACCAAAATTCACCAAAATTCACCAAAATTCACCAAAATTGAAATATTTAGTTTGAGAACCAATTTTCGCGATCGAACCTACGTTTTTGTCAAAATGATAGTAAATTTAAAGATCAGGGCCAACAAGACAAATGACTGCTAACTGTGTTCCCAAGGGACAGTCACCCCCCCCCCCCCCCCCCTCTTTCTCTACCTTCTCAGTGGGCATGAGGAGAAGAGATTTTTCTGACAAAATATTTTCGGTCAAATTCCTTATCAACCTAAAATCTTCATATAACTTTGACAATAAATTGTGGAATTGCAAAATTTTGTTCTCAATCTAAAATTTTGTTGTTGCAGAATTTAATTCAAAAGTCAAAATTGCAATATCTAAAAATCTTGATAAAGATAATGTAATGGCAGGCTTAGCTTAGACTTCGTCATAGTTATTCAAGGCTATACCACGACTCAAAAATACATGAAGATGTCTGAACTTGGATTTTCCGCCTCGTAATCGTAATTCGAACTTCGAACGATAGCAAATTCAAACTTCAAACTATCCACAAAAAGTTGGGGATTTCAAGTCTAGAATTTGTGCTCAGACATTGCCAGCCAGGACTTAGCTAGAAAGGATGGATTTGTTTTGTTGGAACATTCCACCGTCTGTAATTATTTTTTTTCAACAGAAACATTAATAAAAACTGGGTATATATTGTATAGGATAAAAATTTATATACACAACCTTCACTGAATTATTCATGTCTACCTTTTGATACGCGGAGCGAGTGGAGATGAAGCTGCGAGAGAGTAAGAGGGGAAAGATTTCTACTACCATGAATTCTTTTTTTTTTCAACAAAAACATTAACAAAAACTGGGTAAATATTGTATAGGATAAAAATTTATATACACAACCTTCACTGAATTATTCATGTCTACCTTTTGATACGAGGAACGAGTGGAGATGAAGCTGCGAGAGAGTAAGAGGGGAAAGATTTCTACTACCATGAATTCTTTTTTTTTCAACAAAAACATTAACAAAAACTGGGTAAATATTGTATAAGATAAAAATTTATATACACAATCTTCATTGAATTATTCATCAGACATCATGTTCACTCAATTAATCATTAAACATTATGTAATCTTCCTTTCTTAGCGATTTTTCAGTCATTAGTAAAAGTTTCTTAAATTTTCGTGCGTTTTACCGGCGAGTATCTTATAAAACGTTTCTTATAATAATAAAAAACGTGTATTGTTCTCTGCAGAAGTTTAAAAAAAATCAGAACTGGGCTTAATTCCAACTGAAAACAGGGAAAAAACCTTTTTAATAAAAAAACGCTTTTTAATGCGCCAATAAATAAGAATAAACTACACTGTACGGAAAACTTTTAGTCACCATGAAATCTTAATCTTCACTAATTTTTGGTGGAGTTATCCCAGCAAAAAAGTGCTTTTTCGAGGCTTAGCTCATCCAAATTACGTTTAGATAGTCTTAATTCTCTTCAAAATGATGTTTAATTCAGTTGACTGTGAATTTACATGAGGATCTTTTGAATTAAGAGAAAATTGTTTTGAAAACATGTTTGACGTCAAGGAAAGGGCAGGAAAGAGTAATCACAAGAACTCCTGCTTCCCCTGTGTTCTTTCACGTGTGTTCTTTGACTCGAATCACCCGTTTTGTATTTATTTTTATTTTTCCTGTATTTATTTTTATTTTTCCTGTATTTCCGCATTTAATTTCCGAGTAATTCCGTCTTTTCGCTCGAATAAAACAGTAAAACTGTTAGAGCACAAGGAAACAAAGGAGAAGAAAGCAAAAGAAGAGAAACGATTTTCTTTCTCTTTTCTTATTCTATCGTTTTCTTTCCTTTGTTTCCTTGTGCTCTCTCGGTTTTACTGTTTTATTTGAGCGAAAAGACGGAATTACTCGGAAATTAAATGCGGAAATACAGGGAAAATAAATACAGTCTTTCATGAAATAAATTCAATATTGGCTTCCTGTGCTCGAATGCGTTCTTCTGGGGAATTATTGTACGAAAAATATTGATTCAACGCACGCCAAAAGTTGGTGTATTCGAGTCCAGTTTTCTGGCCATAGATTATTCGGATCCCTGGTCAAACCTGCCAAGAAACGCAGGGAAACAAGGAACTCGAATTAACAAACACGAGAATTAAGAACAGTAAGCCTAGACTTGAAATTTCCAGTATATTATGCTTGAAAATCAAGTTCAAACATGTTCAATACATGCACACTCAGGGTCTGGCGTTTGCGGACGTTGAAAGCTTGATCAATATTGCAACATATCACAACTCTCGTTTCCAACCCGTCCCATTATTTTAATTGTTCAGGCCACTTTACCACTATGACATGTCAGAATTGCTTGGAAATACCGTAATCCCTCGAATTAGCCCCCCACCCTAGCCTCAAGAAAATCCCCACCCTAAAGCTGATAATTATTAATAAGGCCCCACCCTCGAATAAGTCCCCACCCTCAAATTGTTATTGTACATTTTATTAAGGAAATTTTGTATTAATATACATTTTCGTACTTTTTCTGCGTAGCTACTCGAATTAACCCCCACCTAAAATACGCAAAGCTAGCCCCAAAGAGCTAATTCATGGATTTATGGTACAGAGTATTCCAACTGTTTGTTTTGTAATCTCAATATCAAGCAAAGGGTTGCTTTCTTGTAAATCTTATAGATTTTGCTTTTGTTCCAAGGCCCACATCTTATGCTCAGGAAGGCAGTACCATCTCAATTGGGTAGGGAAAATGTTCTATATTTTTTTGTGTCTGGGATTTCCGATTCGATAAAATATTTTTGAGTCTGAAAACGTTTTCATCAAAAAAGATCATTTTGGCTTTAAAAATTTGAAATCTTAATAAAAAGATATTCTAGGCAGCAAAATTGCACCATAACGTGCGCCATGCTATATCCGAAAAATGGTGTTGGTTGAAGTTTGATCGGGATCGAAAACAAATTCTATTTTAAAATTTTGGATGGTATGCTGGATGCTTTTGACCACTCACGTCATCCAACATAACGCCAAACATTTCATTTGCGGGCATGCGCATAACTTTCTTCAAACTTTGTGATTTATCTTTTAAGCACCGGCCAAGCCTCGTCAACGTTTGTTTTTTCTAACTTCTTTTTCAGGCAGGCAGACGCAGGTGATCAAGGATCATGGAATTTTTAGAAAAGTTGGATGCGTTTGTTCACCGTTTGACCACCAACTCGTAAACATAGATGAACTGTCAAATATGTTTGGAGTAAATGTTGGATGAAATCAAAAGTTTTTGTTACATCAGATGTTTTGCCTTTGACCTGAAACACTCTTTAATAATAATTGTAATAATAATAATTAGAATAATCTAACTACGCCTTCGTCACAGGTACGAGTTAAAAGTTAAATTACCTACAAAATCGTCCATGCAACTTTCTAAATTAATTGTAACGCCGAATGATATTTTAATGATATTTTTCGAAAAGTGTTTGTAAAAATTTTTAGGAGCAACTTTGTAAATAATTTTACCAAAGTTAAAGAACAATCCAGGATGTTTTTATATTTTTAAAAAATCCCAATAATATACCGGTTTTAGATATATTGGGGCTAACATCACACCCCCTTAATTCCGGCGTGATACTGACTTGAGAAATTAAACAAGAGTGTTGCGTCATAATGTTATGCTGTTTTCCGGACATTTATCAAAGAAACCAGTTTCTGGGAAGCGAGTGGCTGAGCGTGCTGAATAGTTCCGTCAGATCACTGAAGTTAAGCGTGCTCTAGGCAATAAAGTTCAATATTCTGCGGTACTTTTGCCTGCAGCGCAGTCTTGTTTTGACTATTGAAGATTCCGTATGTAAACTATTTCGCAATTTTAATCACACAAGGCTGTTTCAGCCAACATTTGTTTTACTTGTGGTTAAATTTGCTTTTGAAGCAGGTTATATTGATTATCTGTTCCATCTACATTATCTGGAAACACTTTTACAGAATGGTAGTTTTTGATACGCATGCACAGTAATGTAAATCCGGAATTTTTTTCAGACAAAGTCTGTTCAACTCGGAGATAATTTTTTTTATACTTTCGTCAAAGCTATCCCCAGATATATGACAAATAACAATTTTACATTTCGTTCTAAAACGTTTTTTGAAATGTGCATTTTGAGAACGAATAATATATGTCATATATCTGGGGACTACTCGCGTACGTTGAGTCTATCTAGTTCTGACTTTGAAGTGGTGGCAGAGTTTTTTGACATGAGACTCATCTTTTTCAAGTGTGAACCTCCCACAATTGCTTTTCTCTGCAGGGCCGCCGAGGATTTGGATGCCCTGTGGCAAGGCGGCCACGCCTTTTACTTCAGTTCAAAATGCAACCAGCGCCACGCTTTCTGGCCTTTGGACAGCTCTACTGTCGATACTAGATCATGGCGAAGAGGAGAACAAACACCATCTCTAGATCTATGACAAATATAATTCGTTCTTAAAATACACATTTCAAAATGATTTTAAGAACGGACTGCTTGTTATTTGTCATAATTAGAGATGGATGGTATTGCAACATGCTCTCCAAATGAATATTTCGGGCCCTTGCAGTCTTTAAAAATTGCGAAATTCATTACAAATTTAAGTTGTACAAGCTCCAAAATGTGAAAATTATTTGTAATCTCTGTCCCAGTCTCCGAGAAGAAGAAAATAACAAATTCAATATTTGAGATTTTTCAACGCCCTCAGGATATGGTTTTGTGGAAAACAGATTTTCATCAACCTCGTGCCCAGGGCTATTTCATTCAAGAAGAAATTCACCTGCCTGCAAATTTTGCGTAATTTATGCGAGCTCGTAAATTTATTCCACATCAAAAGAATTTATTTTTCGAATTCTAGTTGGTTTTTCGTTTTTATTCGAATTTTGACATCTGTTGACATTCAGTCGAATGTTGATTTTCATGCTTATTGTTTCTCATAAGCCAATGAAAACGCCAGGTAGGCACCAGGGGGTATTCCTCGTGTCCATGGCTATTTCATATGTACCTACAACACGAATGGTACTAAGCACGAAATGTTAAAGTGTTGTTAAGTCAGAGGAGCAAAAACTGGTCACGTTATGAATTGGGATAAAATTACAGAAGAACATCAAGACTCGGTAAAAATTATCTGGTTCTTATAAAAAAAGAGTGTATTAATGGGCTTGTTTAATATTCGTAGAATCACATAATCCGGGAGGAATTCAAGGGCGAGTACTTGGGATTGATTGCCTCGGCGCTTTGTAACTGAAACTGAAACCCATATTTAAAGCGAAAAGCAATCCGAAGTGAACCCAATTCCGTTGTCTTGTTGCTCATATTTTGCATAAAATCTGCTTTGTTGTGTTTTCGTAAAGTATTCATAGGTCACCTTGACCCATTATCTATGCAACAGAAAATTGTTGAAGAATTTGTGGTTAAAAACGGTTTTCTTGGAAAGGGTACTCGCTGAAACATTTTATCAAAAAAGAAACTTGTTTGCAAACCAGTACCATTTATGACCTGGGTTGTCATAGTACGGTTTTCAACGAAACATGTGTCATATATTGTTCTGAGAACAATAAGCTCCTTTCAATTCCTGGGGCAGTCAAAGAGCCTACAAGGGCAAATGCCCCAGTTACTTTGAATGCTAAAAAACGCCTTTGAAATAATAGAATCTTAAGTCAAGTGTCTGGCAGCCCAGAGATTTGAAAATGTAAACCGCCACATTTAAAAAGGATTTGAATATCGATTTTCTTATTATGTTGATGTTGCATCAATTAACATGATTTTGCCAAAAAATATTATGGACATAACTCGTTGAGTTTGAAATGCAAATTCGACCTAATTTCCATTCCACGTGTCTCTTCAGAAAACAAACCTTTCGTGAATCCCTCCTAAATTCCTAGGGGAGCCAGAAAGGCTTAAAATTGGTTTAAAGCAAAAAAGGTTTAAAATTGCCAAACTCTCTCAAAGGCTCTGCTCATGATTGAGGGTCGCGTCGGTTTTGATCTTTAGACCCCTATTGCTACTGAGCGAAAAATTTCTAATGAAAAGAAATTTTGGTCGTTCGAGTATGCGCAGTCCACCAAAGAAAAAATAAACAGTGAAAATGTTGAAACGTTTCCAACTACACGAAATTTTTCACTCGGTTGAAATTGGTCTTAAAATACAAATGTCGAAATTGATGTTTTTGAGAAGAAAATTTAAATTTGCTATTCGTCAGATTTGTCATGCCTGATAGAAATTGTGTGTCATGATCTTCACACAATGATATAATGAGATACTAGATCACAGTGTGGAGATAAACAATCACCATCTCTAGACATATGACAAATAACACTTGATATACTTCGTTCTCTGCTCTTTATCTCCACTAATTTTGCACCTGTCTTGTTTTATTAAAGATTATCGCCGTAGATACTAGATTATAGTGGAGATATGGACAGTCACTATCTCTAGAGTCTAGACATATGACAAATAACACTGGTACATTTCGATTTCGTTTCCAAAGCTTCTTTGAAAATGTGAATTTTTAGAATGAATGTCATATATCCAGGGATGATGGTGTTTGTCAGAAACAAGGTTCTTGCTTTGCTTTCTCCCCCCCCCCCCCTCTCTGTTCGTCTCAGTAGTGGCTCGACAACAAGGATAGAAAGCCTTGGCAAAGCCTAGGTGCTCCAACAGATTCGCTAAAAATTGGGTTAGACTTTCATATCGTAAAATATTGTTTCTTCCCTGCAATAGTTTCACAGTTAGGCGTTATGAGAAATTATAATAGTTTCACACTTAGGCATCTCTAGAGGCCCCACATTGTTTGTTGCGTCTGTTTCTGTTTTGCCCAGTTGGCAGTACCGCCTGAATTGGGTAGGGGTGCGTGTCATATATTTTCGGGTCTAGCATTTCGATTCGATAATATATTTTTGAATATGAAAGATTTTATATCCAAAGATATAATTTTTTGCTCTAAAAGTTTGAAATCTCATATTTTTACAACTCTCACTCTTTACAAAATTGCATCATAATATTCAACATACATATTTTTGGTTTGGGTTTTCGTTCCGTTATACTTTTGGGTCATGCTGGTTGCCACTATTTTCAATAGATTTTTTAACGGAAATCAGAAAATAACTAAAAAACTGGTGGTGTCTGGAGAACGGGTTGATGACCTACTAAGATTGGAATTTCATTGATTGAATTTGACAAATTTGCACTAGCAAATGAAATGCAAATCTCTTCAATTTCATTCTTGCATTCATGGTACAACTTTTCCGTCAATTTGTTTCTTTTTAGATGAATTTCGTGTCAAATCTCTATAAATACGTGCCTCCAAATCGTCCTGCCGATGCAAAACAGCCGAAGGAGGCAGTACCATCTAACCCGGGTAGGGGGTGTGTCCGAGGAAATCTTGAGCTCTGTCAGAAAATGCATACTTTACTTTTTTAAAGACAAACTTTGTTGACCTAGTATTGATGGAATTCTGTATATGTACATATGTATGATATAAAAAAAATAATTGAGGGGAGAAATGGAAAAGAATTGGTATATGACGCAAGAGATCACAGCACAGTCAGCCTCGTTGCGGTGAGTAATCAATATATGATTTCTTCACAGACCCAAAACAGAAAACATTTGAATACATGGATGATAAGCTGATAAGAAACTACGTCCACCATTCATTTTATAGGAAACCAGTTTATAAGAAACTTTCAGTACTCAGCCAGATTAAAAAATCTCATAAATTTCAGTGCTCTTGCTATTTTTTATTCATAGGAAATGAAGGGACTGACTTTATTTTGACCAGAAATGGTCATTGGTGTCCCGAGTGACCCCAAAAAAAGTTCAGGCGTTTCGAAAATCACCAAAATTAGAGTGTGTTACCAATAAAAATTATCTTTGCATTGTCGTGTGCGCAAAATAACATTTGTGAGCTGTTTGAAATTACCGAAAGTGAAGCTTGAGACTGGACGCAAGGGTTTTTATTTTCTTGCTGCTAAAACGTTTAATGCACTACCCCCCGAAGTTAGGAGCGTAAAATATAGAACTCTTTTTAGGAAAGCACTAGAAGAACATTGTAAATAGGCATAAACTATATTTTTAATCATCTTAATGACTGTAAATTTGAAATTTTGTAAGATTTTACTTTTGATTTGATTTTAGGAACAGAACTCCATAGATAACAATGCTTTTTGCACTGATAGATTATCCTGTATAAAAATTCGATTTAATATTATTATTATTATTGAAGCAACTAATGAACAATTTGAAAACCCACATTGCTAAAGTTAAAACAGTGATAGATTGTTTAATGTATTTTTCAGTTGTATTTTGCTTCGTTTTGTGTGATGCACATGCTCAAATGAATGTCTCCCATGTTATTCATCAGTTCAAATAATGTAACTTCACAAGTAACACCCTTTCTTAAATGAAATAAAATTAATATTTTCAAATAGCTTTTACTGTACTTTATTTTACTTCATTCAACACAATAAACAAAAAAACACTTCACGAAAAATTTCACTTACTTCTGTTTTTCTATTTGAAATAACATGATTGTCAGTACTTTGAACATCATTGCAATTGTGACCATCATCAAACTCCATTGACTCTAAATCATCTTCCAAAACAAATCAAAAAACAAATGTTTTTGGGAGTTTTCTAAAAAAACAGGGAGGGTTTATCAAAGTAGAAGAGGGTTCATTTGAAATTTTCATTCCAGAAAAGGGTATTTAGAGAGAGAGTATCAATAGAGGTTGGGCTTAATACAGCTTTTTTGGTATTGTAAAATTTGCAATATATGATTCAATGTTTAATAACAATTCTCAGTTCCGTAATTAAGCTAATCAATTTTTAGTACTAGATTTTATTTGAATTTCCTAAAAGAATAAACTGACTGTACTTGTACAGTATATTATATTTTATTCAAAAAGCTAGTGTGGATATTTATTTTTGTTTACAATGTGAATTTAGTTTTGTTGGCATATGTAAATATGGCATGATCATTAAATCAAATTTTCCCTGGTCAAACAATATGAAACGCAAGCCACAACATATAGTGCTCTGGTGTTGTTCAAATTTTTCAAAACCGGTTGGTTAGGTGGTGCCAATTTTTAGGCAATGCAAGCTTCAAGTTAATCCCAAAATGGCATTTTATGCAACTTGATGATAATGATTCAAACAATCGATTGTGATCATTTTACTTGATATATGATATAGGAAAACCTGGTAGAAACTGCTGGGTCAAAGAAAAGTTACCTTTGTGGTGGCAAGTCAACGTGGACTTCAGGTCGCCAAATACTTTTCCCAATAGAATGCGAATTGGAAAAATCAATCTGGTATTATCAAGTTTGAGAGATGGAGATAAAGAAGATGAGGGTGTGACAGCACGAGCAGATGAGGACAACATCCGATCCTATAATATGAGGAGTAGCAAAATACAACGAAATGTTGTCTGCCTCCCATGCTGAATTATGGGAGGTGAAGGCTAAAACACAGGTTTGTTTTACGTTTGCCTTATAGAATCTACTATAGAAACAAAAGGACTATATTTTTTTAAATATCTGTCGATCTAGAAGAAATATATAAACATATTACAGATAAATATATTATACTATTAATGTTTTGGTCATAAATATGTTTAAATATAATTAATACCACATGCTATTGTAATGTCTTTTCCTAATGTTTTCTTTGTTTTTTTACATTCAAATAAAAATTTACAATGAAAATTTACTAGTTACGTTACTTACAAAAAATTTACTACACTTCAAGGACGATGCCACTGAGTGGAAAATACTTTGAATACTCCGTGGCATCACAAAAACTAAGACAACACACATATAAATAATCGAAGGAAAAAGAGAACAAAAAACAAGCAAAGAACACTACTATTTGTCTCAAAATAGAAATGAGGTGAAAAATGTCTGCGAATAACAGCAGGCAAGATTTTTTGCTGTAGTTATGGGTAGATGCTGCACTGTCGCAGATGAGCTGTCGCAAATTTCACCTCATATATAATTCGTAATGTCTTAAACATTGTAGAATTTTAATAATTTAGATAGTTAATTTATTGACTGTGGAGTTAATTTTTTTATTTTCATTAAAAACATTTTAAATGGACTCCTTGTGAATGCCAGGAATTTCTGGATATGGTCCCAAAAGATGCGGATGACAGAATTCTGTTAAAATTATCAGAAAGTCTTTAAAAGCAGATGACGGGGCTGGAAAGAAGGATTATTGTGAACCCAGAGGAGGCGTTTTATTTTGGCAAATATGTGTTTCGATTTTGGAAATGATCATATTTTATTTTGATTATTAACATGTATACTGCATTTTTTGTTAAGACTTGAAATGCCTAATTTTATCAACTTCTTTCTCTTTTTATCTTTCTATCAGTTACCAGTGGAGGGGGTTATAAAACAAAATATTGTGAAAATGGTGGCAAGAATGTCAGTGCAGTTTGATTTGAAAGAAATATTTAAAGAATGGATTTCATACTCTTTATCGTACCCAATCAACTCGAATTAAACAAAGACAGCAAAGCTTTAAGACTTTGCACATTAGTTTGGCTGTGAAAAATCAGTGACAAATCAAAATGTTTTGGTTGAAACCGCAATCTGTTTATAAAATACCCCTGGTAGATTATTTAGATTATCGTAAAATAATTTGTGTTTTTAATGCAGGTTGAGGCATCAGATTCCAGAACAAGTAAAAGGCAAACTGGAACCGATGTTCGTTGCTCAGGATGAAAATGGAATTTTGCGGGGAATGTCCACAACTCTTTTCAGGACTGAAGAGTATTGGTGAAGATGTATTTGTCTCTTGTTTTTAAAACATGGTCTGGACAAATTGAGCTATATCGATAAGCAGGTAAAATCTTTAATAAAATTAATTACACAGGGTAAGTCAAAATATGTTTTGAAAGATACTTAGGTAAAGCGGAAGTTCAATTTACAGAAGTTCTATTTGTTATTAACATTAACTTTGCTTCTTTTAGCTTCAAGCTTTTTCAATGCGCATATTCTTATCACGAACCTATTTCAGAATGAGACAAATAGATACAAAGCGATGGCAGTGAAATTCAGGTCGTATCTGGGTAGATTTTTGAGTTTTTCCCAAAACCAAGAACTACCGGGTTGGCGTCCGGCAGGTCTCATTGGGAGGAGGGCCTATTTAGCTATGGTCGGCAACCTTCCTAGAGATGGTGTCTCGATAAAAACACTGGTGGTTGTGTCACCATAGCACCACTTACCTCAATATGAGTTGAATGAAATCTTTAGTTAATAATATTGACAGTGTAAATGGTACTGGAACTGCATGTGAAGGTGCCTCGCCTTGCAGGTGTTCCTCGTCCAAACAGCGGAGACCCGGTCATCATCCAACGACTGCTAGGACCAGCTTGAAGGGTTCCCTGACCAAAACTCATATAGCAAACTTGAAGAATTCACTGACCAAAACTCATATAGCAAACTCAAAGAATTTAAGACAACCCTTCATTTTAAGGGCGGAAGCTCCAGTCAAATTCAAAAGAAAATTCAAGAGGTTCTCCAATTGGAGGACAATAACGCTGAACATCCAGACATGATCAGATAAGCACGAAGATAGACTAGAAGACCTGCTAAAATTAGGTACAGCTAAGCATTATTGTTCTGACAATATTCAGAAGAAGAGGTCACAACAGCCTTCAGGCTAAACTTGAAGATGGGACCAAGTGGAATGTCCACTGGTCGGCTTTTGAACAGAAGCGACAACATGGGGTCGCGATTTGCATCAAAAGAGAGCCAAAGACCAAATTCCTTTGGAGGTCGGAAGCAGGGGACAGTAACGAAAGGATGATGTGGGTAGACATCAGCCACTGCCGCCTAAATATTAGAGTATTTGGACTCTGCACACCTACCAACTGCCCAGACATCAAAGGAAACGACGCGATACCAACTGCCAAGATGCCATCTACGGTCTAGAAATAGTCCAGCAAATCTACCACCAGAAGAAGAAAAAGGTCTTTGTTGGATTCATAGACCTGAGGGCAGCCCTCGATTGGGTCCCAAGAAAATGGATTGTGTTTCATAAGTTTTTGTACCGCTGTAAGATGTGCCGGCATCTCATCAATTATTCCGGATGGAGATATGATGTATTGTTGACAGCAATCGTTAGACCAACAACCCAGTGTTTTCATTAACCAAGCTGGGGTATCATGATTTGCTGCACATGTAGCGGCTCCTATTCTAAAACTATGTGACGAGTATAAATCTTTATTGACATTTGGTGATAATAAATTTTCGAAAATAATTCGGACAACTTTTTCCTTGTCAAATACGAATTATTTTTAAAGGAAAAGAGTGGAAGAGTATAAACTTAACAAATTTAACAAATTGCAATTTAACAAATGCTTTTGCAAGGCTCTGTAAGGGCAAATGCTTTTTCCGGACTTTGCCAAACGAATTTCTTGGCCCTTGCAAAATTTATACGTTTTCCTGGTTCGAGATAAAGACGTTGGGAGACTTCTGGGGAACGTTTTTGAGAAACGAAGCGATTCTGCTGCTATTTGCTTGGCTCAGGCTGCTATGATAGTCCGCAACGACATTTTTTGTAACCAATC
>JAYJMH010006142.1:0-25855 GCA_036873815.1 Phacellophora camtschatica | reverse complement strand
ATTTCCATTTGAATTTAACCGTGAAGAAGCAGATATATTTCCACCAAACTTTGTTTCCACCAGCGCATATCGTTCTCAAAGCAAAAAATACCAAGCACGCGGCGATCGCATGTGAAATGGCGAGCAAAAGTGGTCAAATATATTGACCTCTCTCCCTGGGCCTTTGCTTCCCGCCATCGCTATTATTTCGAGCATTGCAGACCCAAAATACCTCATGGTCAGCGGTCTAAACATCTTTCCTCTATGCTGTTTTATGTTTCTTTTATAGTCTTTTTTTATGCATACCGGAAAAGCGGGACCCAGCAATTTTAAGCAGGACCCAGGATCCAGGACCCTAATATTGCATACGAATTAAGCTATATTGTTTTGGTCATATAACGTAAATATGAAAAAATGGGGGAAGATTCTCTAAACACGATTTTTAACAAAAATTTCCTTTTATTGGTTTAGATATTAAAACTTTTCCTTGACACTGTACGATTTGGAATGAAACACTAGATCTATGTTGGGTATACACGAGAATTCGGACATTTAAGATAGGTGAGTTTGTAAAATCTAAGGGGGTTCGTTACCTGCAT
Organism: Phacellophora camtschatica; assembly: GCA_036873815.1. Classification (NCBI taxonomy): domain Eukaryota; kingdom Metazoa; phylum Cnidaria; class Scyphozoa; order Semaeostomeae; family Ulmaridae; genus Phacellophora; species Phacellophora camtschatica. Next base: position 25,277 of record JAYJMH010006142.1, on the reverse strand, counting down.
TGTAAATTTCTTGTTTTTGTCGCTTCAATCATGTTTATCGAATTTGTAATAAATTAATTTGGAGGTGATTCGAAATAGATCCTTGCAAAAATACTCGAACTGCGCAAGGCCTATATATCTGAAATTAAATATCATTTTTAAAATCATATAGTTTATATTATTTTTAAATTTAATTTTAATTTAATTTTAATTTAGTTTTAATTAAATTTTATTCATATATATTATTTTAAAAAAATTATAGTTTGAAACTTCTTAGTGATCTGATATATTGCTAAAGAGTCCTGTAATGCCTAGTGCGCATCATGCGCCTTGTGTTAATTTAGTTCCCATGATTGTTGGCATGTGATTACATCTTTGGCATAAACATTCCGGAAGTATATTGTGTGTTTGCAATTGCAAGGTAACATGTTTCACATTACCATATAATCTGCCTTGTTGCATGGGTACATGCAACTCCAAGCTTTGGAAAATTTATGTCTTCACTTAAAACTCATTTTTTAGCTACTTAATTTTGCATAAAGAAAAACAACTTTAGACCCTTACCTCATAAACAATTGTAATAACATATGTAACTTAATTATTTAATTTTATATTTAATTTATGCGCTGTGCAAAACCTTGTATTAGTATCAGTGTTCTAATTTATATACATACATACATCTTGCTCTGATACATGGGTCCACGCGGATTTACGGTAACCATGCAAAAAGATTCACTGCACCCGCTCTTTGCGTTTTGGTGTTTTTCTCTATCTTCATTTAGGTGTTTGACATCTTCAATGTGTTATCATTCCAATTTTCCCCTTCCATGGTATGGTGTCGCATATCTCATTGATAATTTTGTTGGCAACATCAACTTTTATTTATTTATTATAATATATGTAATTTTATTATAATATATGTAATTTTATTTTTTTCTCTGTATATCTTATACTCGTCGTACACGACGCATATTCTATTCAGTCAGTTATGCGGTATATTTCTTGAAACACGGAGTATAATATTTACAGGGTGATCTACTGTTCTATTTTATGATAATCGAGGCTATGATTAAAACCCCTAGCATGACAGAATTCACTTCAGAGGTCTTTAAGCTCGATTTTAAGCCCCAAAATGAAATTCTATGATCAACGTTAAGAAGCGTACAAACAGTTAATCATTCTCATATGATTTATCATATTATGGATAAAGTTGTAGTAAAACTGCAATCTATTAATTTAAGCTTTCATTCAAGCTTCCAAAAAAAAACATGGTCTGCAGTTATTTTCTAACATATTTCCTTAAAATATTCCAACTATTAAGTTATTTACGTACCTTTTTTTTGCGGAGCTAACACTAAATTTGAAACCAAAACAAAAACTATCCATGCATTTAAGCAAAATAAGAAAATCATTGCTTTGAAAATAACAACCAAAATTAGTTTAATTTACGTTTGGCTCGCAAGAGAGATTTTTGAGTTATTGCAGAATAGCCTAAAGGAACGTAATTGATTTTTTTTTTGGGAGGGGGGAGCGGGGTATTCTGATGTCTGTTTGCTGTTTGTCATTTTGGAAAATAACATTTTTACTGTACAAAGCTTTTAAAAGTTTGTTATAATAGCCTTTTCTTATACTTTGTTGAGTAATTGACTGTTGCAGTTTATCATAAGTTTTCCCCAAGGAGTTAACGTCAAGTTACGATTTTAACCGGACATTCAATTTTAATTTTTTTATTTTCCTATTGAATATGGCCGAAATCTCAATGTTCATTGCTAAACAGCTTGTATGCTATGGATACCTTGCTTGTTTGAAATCAGGAAGAAGATTATTCCCCAAAATGACTTTCGGTGGGCTATTCGGACTAACTCGAACAATTTCTTTGTTTTGTTTCTTTGTTTTATTAATGTAAAATAAAGCAGAACCCCGGTAACTCGAACTCGCTTATCTCGAACAATCTCCCGTGCGACGTTTCTGCACTGAATTGTTCCTCAATAGCTCGAACTCCCGACAACTCAAACTAATTTTTGTTTCCCTTGAGGGTTCGAGTTATCGAGTTTCTATTGTAGCTCTACAAGATTAAAAATGATATGAATGACACCCACTGTTGAACTGGCTGCTGATCTTTCATATGTGTACCCTATAAAGTCATTTAATAAATTTATAGATTAAAACGTTATAGCTCAGAGAACTTTTAAGTGTTTATTAGCTGTTAATGTGTATTATATAATTAAAATGTAATGTAGGAATAATGCGACCAAATAACAAATGTGTATAGATTTCAATACAGTTTTATCAGAAAATTGGTTTAACTGTTAAACATTTGTAGTTATGATATAAAATACCGTCTTTGTTAACAATATTATTTTTGCTCCACCTGCCCCATCTGAGGAAGGAAAAAGGGAAGAAAAGGCGGAAATGCGTTGGTTTTTTAGTTGACGGGCAAAGGCCCAAGATTTTCAGACGAAAGGTAGAATTTCCGCATTCTGGCAAGGGAGCTTTTCCCTCCATTTGCCCTGCGCTGATGTCCCTGATTGGAAAATAAGCATTAATTTTGAGCCATGTTTTCTATAATGTTCAAATATTTCTGAGTTCTTGCAATGATGAAGGATTGGTTCTAAATTATTGGTCAATTTGGTTTTTTTCTAATACTTAAATTTGATTTCTGAGAAGAGCAGAATAAAAATTTAATATTTGTTTTATTAATTTTTATATTTTATTGTAAAGTCCGAATTTTAAATTTAGTATCGGAATGACAAAACATTTTTTTTCATTATTATTTAGAAGCTGGTGGCATCAAACTGGATTCATCATGCAGAAAAGGAAAAGGTATTTTGTGAAACGTTTCTTTGCATGTACTTATATTGCGTGGAACTTTACTTTATTCAGCTGTTTTTAAAAGTTTTGATCTGCTTGTTTTTACGGTTTTTGCGACTTTATTTGCAGGTTCCGATAGTAAATATAAAACATATCTCAAATCAATGACCCGACAGTATCGATTAGATTCTGTTTCATGGAAATTGAATGTTAAATAATATGCTTGAATCAGAGGTTGAATTTTAATCATCAAAGATTAACATTAAAGTAATTGGCAGAATCTAACTCTCTGGACACAATTATGTGAGAATTACATCAGCGAAAATAGTAACTAAGGAAATTGATTCTTTGGTTTACATAGTTTTGTCTCTTTTCTCTTGCAAGAAAATTGGTTAAATGAAATTTAACTGGCAAATGTTGTCTTAAGGTTACCGTACCCCTTCAGACAAAAAAATAGATTTTTTGTTTTTATCATATTTTGATAGTTCAGTCATTGGATATCATATCTCAATTATTTAATTCTACAAATAACAATGTTTTTCATGAAATTTTAAGCTTCCAAATAAAGATACCTTATTTTTGAAAATTGACGGGAAAAGTACTTACTCAGATCAAATCCGACCCACTTGGCCACAGAGTTAATGCGCACACTTTTATGGTTTAAATGCTAATCATTTTCTTATAATATATTTAGAGTTTACAGTGTTTAACCGAATATTTTATTTTTTATAAAAGTTTAATTATTGGTTATTATTATATCCAAGGCTTACCGAATTTTATCCATGAACATGGCATCTAATTTTAGTCTTCTCATTTTGAAAACCAAGTTTAATTCAAGACAGCATTCCTCTGACATTGCAAATGTGGTTTTTGTGGACTCAACAGAACTTGATGGTTTGTTTTAAGAATTCTTCAACGATGACAAAGATTATCTTTAATTGCTTGTCTTTTAGCTTTTTTCTTTGCACAAAGATTGTTAATCGGTGTTCGCACCAATTTTTTACCATTCTGCTAAAAGCTCGATTTCTCAAAACAGAATTTAGGGACACCAGCTAGCATTCAAAGATCTCCTTGTACCTAACGGGCCAATCAATTTCATGGAATTTTCAGATACGGGGTCATAAAGTTTGTCCTTCGAAAGTGTTTCAGTGTTTTTCCCGCAATCAAACTGTCCGACTTTTAAAAGGTTTTGAAATTGAAAAAGTCTTAATAAAACCATTAACAATAATTCGAATGTTAGTTATTCCGAGATTACACAACATATCGAAATTCGCTAGCACTCTGGTTGTTCATGATCTTGAGCACTTTACTGATACATTGTTTTACTTGAATAGCAAAAGGACAGAAGGACTCCATGCTTCACAATGCTCCATGCTTCCGTGATATGGTTCTTTAATGTCTCCACTGATTCCGTGCTTCTGTGTCTTTTTTATTACGAATGTTACAAGTACGGTATCTTTCATATATACAAAAACAGCATCATTCAATTTTAATTGTAAATTTTTTAAATATAATCTAAATAAATCAGCAAATCAGCAACTTTAAGGCCTGTTTATAAGGCCTGGTTGGTTCTATTTTAATAATCTTATTTTTTTATTGTACGAATGAAAAGCAATTTTAATTTTGTTAAATTCTGGAGATAAACAACCCACAAAAGATTGATCAGAAAGTGTGGCTAAGAATTGGATTTACTATTCTCAGTATGTGGTAGCTTAAAAACACTGTTTGTGTAAACTTGTAAAAACATGAAATTGCACCTGAACTGAAGCCATCAGTTGCACTAAACCAACCTATAAAATAATTTAGCTACAAAAAGTTATCATTTAGAGGTGATGGCTGTGCTCCAAAGTAATTTGTTGTGATGGAGCCATACCAACACGCCAGGGCATTCCGTAACAGGGCACATACTACATAGAATTTTCCCACAGAACTCAAACCTGAAATAGTTAACTATATTCCCAAAACCCACTCAACTGATACACGTACATGACTCTTAGATTGGATTGACTGTGGGCCTGTTCTTCAGGGTTTAATTCTTGTCCTCTTGCAACTCGTGCTTGGAGATGCAACCTACGAGGGTAGGCAGGTTCGCCATAAGTACACAAAGGCTGTACATTGGATGAAAAAGAGTGCTGCTCAAGTTTTTGCAAGAGGTCTAATATGGCAAGCATTACTTTTCCTTCAAACGGACCAAAGAAATTAGCAATTAGCCCGTTAGTGGTTACCACAGATTGAAATTTAATGGCATGGACCCTCTTATGCCTATTATACCCCTTTGATTGCCTTTGGGTCTGAAAATTGACCTAACTGTTCCATTTATAAACCCCAGCTATTGTCAATTTCTGCCCTTTTGTCATGACTAGCATCTGTATATATTTAAACATTTTCTGGAGTTAACAAGAGCTGATCTAAGTCTGTTAACAGATGGGAAAAAATAGTAAAATTTCGTCTGTGACCGCAATTGAAATCATACATAGTTGAACACAGAGTGCCTCAACAGAATCTACAACTAGGCCATTGCTACACTTTTCTGAAAACTGAAATCTTGCACAAGAGTGTAGATATTTAGACTCTCGTCGTCCTGCATCTGCTCCAGTTCAATTCTCAAGTACCTCCAATGTTGTAAACCCGAATGCAAATTTCTTGGGCGAGTAAGGTTATGCAGAAGAAGTAGCTCTTTAAATCATGCAATATTAAATTTAGTTTCAACAAAGAAAGATGAATTTATGCCAAAGGCAGATAAGATGAGTAAACAAATCGCAACGCATGTTGCAAATGCAAGTATCCATCAAGCCATAACGGAAATGGATGAAAATGAAAATCTTACTCTGAAAGGAGTGCTATTCGTTAAAGATTAAGTGATTAGAAAGCTCACCAATGAAGTGACAGAGAAAAAATCACGAGTTAGAAAATGTGGTACATAAATCCGCTGTGATGGTGCAAGAAAAAAACAAGGAGATTGATAGACTTGAATTTGATCTTGTAAAACAAAGAGAAGAGAATGAAAGAATTAACGTTTTAAAGGAAGATCTCATTCAAATGAGTGCCAATTTTGTTGTAGAAAGCAACATAAGAAATGGTGTTCAGCAATTTGAAAAAGGAGGAAAGAACGTTGATAGCTCTACTCAGGTTGAGATGGAATACTTGTTTGCCGTCCGAAGTCGCTACCCACAAATTAAGATGGTAGACACAGCAACCAGTATTTGCGAAATTATGGTTAGTAAAAAGGAAACATCTGAATTGCTCCTTGGAAATGATGAAACAGCAGATAAACAAAGGATCCAACAAATGATTGCTGAAGATGAATGCAATGTACATTTATCAATGGAAGTGTTGATATAAAATTGTCATCCAAGTCATGGTCGTTGTGGAATTCGAATTAAAACTCATCAAACTTGAAGTTGTTTGGCATCCAGGGTGCATTCCTTGTAATGCCCACGCCGGAAGATCACGCCAATAAGTAGAAATTACCCAAGATAACAATAGTAGACAATATTTTAATTAATCATCAATTAAATCCATTGTTGTGAGCTTGAAGTCACGCCAGTACGCCAGGGAATTTTGCATGTCCACGCCGGGTATAACTGGCAAAAGCTACATCGAATGCACCCTGGTGTGGTATCAATCTATGCCCTCTACTTGCTGATTCCAGGTCTCCTCTATTGCGCCGCATAGGGGTCAAAAATAAAACATCCTGGGGGTTTCTCGTTGTCACAATACAATGCTGCTTTCTAGAATGCGGCTCTTTAAACATTTTCGACCATGCATTCTAGAATTCATCGTTGAAAAACACGAACATGAATTGTGGAAAGCATTGTCCTTTTCAATTCATGCTACACTTTCTAGAAAGCGTCGTCGTATCCTCGTTTACGATTTGTGCAACACTTTCAAGCATCTTAGCTGGTTTCAAATTTATCGTCGAGAGCATCGTTTCATATCCTCGTGGAGTTATCATAATAAAAGCTAACAAAATGAAAGCATAAACCTAATTGGAATCTTTCTTGGAGAGCAGAAGAAAGAACGAGTATTATTGTATTGTAATTAAATTAAGTAGTATTACATCGACTTTAGCCCTACAATATGCCCAAAAATTTAACTCTTGAAAAAACATCAGTAAATTAAGTATTTCAATGCACATGCCCCGCATTTTCCAAGCAAGAAATAGAACTTTTTTAACGAGTCATGTGCATGGTTCCGGATCTTTTCCTGATATGAATGCTATACACCAATTATTTTTCATAATGAACGATCAGAATTTTATAACAATGAATGCAATAATTTTTTAATGTTGCAATTATTTTTATTTTATAGTTTCTTAGCGTTGAAATGGTTGTTTTTGTTAAGTTGGAGCTGCAATTGCAAAAGTATTATAGCAAATAATGATTATTATTCTTAGGTAACTATAAACATCAAGCAATTTTTATGGGGTTGTGAATTACCCCGGAAGGTTGTGTCATCCTTTTTTTGCAGGAAAAGAGTTGTGTCCTCATTTTTTTGTTCTGGAATTACGATTTAAAATGATATATTTTTGGCATTATTTTTGGCTTTGGTGCATTTTTGAAAATCGACCACCTGAAGTAAAATAATTTTTTTGCAGCTTGTTCTAATTTTAATGAATAACACAAGACCAATGCCAGCACTCCTAAAAGGTCACTTGACACTTATCGTTGACAAATTATTGAGTGAAATATCTCAGCCCATATTAGCAAATGATGCAATGGATTATTTTCAATTCCGTGCTGATAATCTCCGTTGTTATATATATATATATAATAATGTTGTGCTGTTTCCTCGGCTGTAATTCAAAGAACATTTAGCGCTCTTATCTTTTTACCTTGTCATATTTAAAAATAGATTTCGAAACGAAATTGAATTTTTCTTTTCACGCTATTTCACAAAACATGGCCTAAGGTCTGGGCTCGAAACATATCTGAAAGTAACAATGTTTCAAAATATTAATAATATGTTATTAAAATCCAACAATAACAGTGCTCACGTATGATTCTACTCACATTATATCGTTCTGCCATTTCCCTGCAGCCAGAACATTGAAAAATTCATCACGAAATTCTGCATATGTGTTGTAAGTGACAGGTTGTTCCAAAACACAACCACAGATGTGTGCAATTGGTCGTCTTTGAAGACCATTAAGCTTGGTGTAAGCAATTTCTATGGAGGGGATACAAATCATATCTGCGCCTGTCACGAACATCAAAAAGTCAGCAAGCTCAGATTTATTCATGCTTCTTATGAAGTGTTTCAGATATTCATATGTTGTCAGCTCGAATGAGTCACCCGATTTCTTGTTGTTCAGAAGTGCAAGAACTTTGTCTATTTGTTGGCTCCTTTTCTTTCATATTGCGTGTCAAGCCATGCACTGTACCAAGTTCGATTGTTTTGAGTTGGTTTGACATTGGTGTTCGCCAAGGTTCCTTGTGGGCTAACTCAGCGATCAAACCAGCTATGTTGACCTCTGTTGGTAGTTTGCGACAATCATATCGACTGATCAAATCCATTAGCTCATCATTTTCAGCCAAACAAATGATCTGAAATGGTTTCCAAAGCATCTTTCAATACTGCCTCCTCGTCCCGTGAGACAATCTTAAAAATGAAGACAACAGTGCGTTATTTGTAATTCACCCCTCTCCATTTATGACGGCCATCACAAAAACTGGGCTCTAAAACAGTGGATAATATCCAATCTCCAAATACCCTTTAGCAAGAATTCTTGCAACTGCTGTCCAGTCCAATGATTGGAAATCATGCCTGATAGCTGGTACCTTCTCTCTAACTCTCGTCTTGCATCTTAGATAGAATTCATGCCAAAAGCTGCCAAGGCATCTTTGAATACACCTTTGGCATCTTCTCCCCTCTCGTCATCTCCCCTTCCATCAACCATTTTGATTTTCACAGCAGTATTCCTAATTTCTCTTCCTTGAATTCATTTATCATGTCTATCATGAAAAATATCCTCCTTATGCGAAGATGCCTGAAATAATAAAATGTTGTCCATTAGCTTTTACCCAATTAAAGGACTAATAAACTGTTGGCATCATATATAATTTTTTAAGAAATCCTTAAAATTGTTCTTAATAATAATAATATAATTTTTTAAGAAATCCTTAAAAGCATAAAAGTGTGCTTATTTATTAGTAAATCCCAAGTACTAGAAACAGATGTGTTTACCTGACAGTATTTACATTTTTCATGATTTGCATTGTACTTTCATGGTAGTAATGAAATGACAACTGTCGACATTTTGGCGTTTGGCCTATCCTACCGTTACCGTGCAAGGTTTTAATAACGATTAACCAACGGGTGAAGGGGCACCGAATTGTCAGACAGTATGCTATTGTGTATATGAACCATAATAGACAAACCTGATAGTTGTGTCAATTCGTTGGATACCTTCTTCTGCATAATCAATTACAGGTGGTGTTAAGTCTTCTCGAGTCTTCTGATACTGCTATGTTTCTCCGAAAAGGAAATATACATGTCTCTATACTTGTGTTACAAAACGATGTCACTTCTAATTCATACAATAACGAAGTATCCTGGTTTATTTGATCTTGTTAGGAATAAAAAAATAATCTTATAATAACTGAAAAAATACACCAGTACCATGAAGATATGTCTTGAAAATAGGACTTGATAATTCTGTTCTTGTCAACACACCTCACTGTTATGTATTGCTACTAGCCTATGTAGTTGTACTTATCGGAAGTAGAGACCAGGCTATGAAAAAAGAGTCAACACACTTAAAAGCTCTCTGTATGCCATATGGATTAGAAACAATTTTGAAAAATTGACCAAACTTTCTTTTAAAAATCTCAAAGCAAATCAATGGGGGAAGTGCTGCCAGATACAACATCATCAACATCACCATATCTATCTTATTCGTAAAATACAAATTTTAAAACAAAGATTTATATATGTGTATTCTATATGGGACCCAAGAAAAGCCAATGGAGAATAACAAAAATGAAGGGAAAGGCAGTTGTGCAGTAAAACTAGGTACTTTGATCACATGAACAAATGGTAGAACAGTTGCATCATCAAAAACCTAACCTACCTTGAATTTAAAAAAATTTACACTGTATGCAATCGTGCATCAATTGTATGCAAATGTGGGAAGGAAAAATAATTTAGCATCAAATTCGAATTGTGGTAATTTATATGTTTTTATATTTTTATATCTTTCTTCAATCACTGCAGTCCGTTAAGATGTCTCTTGCTGTTCGAAATGTATGACGCAAATCTCTTTGATTGGGCTTTGGCCTTTCTGCCATTTAAAATCTGGACGTGGTTTTCTCATGAAAGATACCAGCAAATAAAATTGAAAACAAGCGAGGATGGTGTGAGACGAGACGATGCTTTCCGGAAAGTGTAGCGTGAATTTTAAACGAGGACACGACGATGCTTTCTAGAACGTGTAGCGTTAATCGAAAACGAGGATTCGACGATGCTTTCCAGAAAGTGCATCGTTAATCGAAAACGAGAATGCGACGACGCTTTCCAGAAAGTGTAGCGTGAATTGAAAAGGACAATTCATGGTCCTGATTTTCAATGATGATTTCTAGAATGCATGGTCAAAAATGTTTAAAGAGCCGCATTCTAGAAAGCAGCACCGTAAGACGACCACGAGGAACCCTTGCTATGATTTATTTTTGCCACTATGTCACGCGATACTCCACAGAGCGCCGTGACCAGGCACGTCGTATTTTGTCTCTCTATTATCGCTTATTCGACCTCCCGCATAATTTATTTTTGGTATTCATGATCCTAAAGGGCTATCAATATTAACTCAATTGCGTGTAGGTGTAGGTATGTTGAATATTCCAGAATTTAAGCATAATTTTTAACAGACTATTGATGTGCTATGTTCAATTTACCACGGTATCGAAGAAGGAGAACACTTCTTTCTGCTCTGCCAAGCATATATCTCATTCAGAAATGGTTTTATTAGCCCCATTAATCGGTCATGGAATTATTGTTCTAAAAAATCTTCTGGAAATTATTTTATATGGCGACAATACACTATCATTTGAAGCTTACTCAGAAATTCCCAAAGCACCTCTTAATTTTATCAAAAGTTGGAAACGCTTTGAATAATGTTTCCATGAACCAACGAACATGAAAATATATCTACCATTACACTTGTTTCCTCTGGCTCGAATGTTTCTTTGCTTGCATCATTTTTTAGTTATGTAAGGTTAAACCACATATTTAAAAGACTAGTCTACACAGCCAAACCTAAGTATGATTTAACATTCTTTTCCCCTAATTTCCATTCATTTAACAAAGTACGCTAGGGTAACATTGATCTGGGTTTGTCTGTGTATACTGGTCTTAAGGCAACATGGTAATATTGACATGCTCCCTGTGTTATTGTCCTTAGTCAACCCTTTTGTAGTGGTACTTTTTTATTAGATGATTATAGAAAAAAAGTTGCTTGACAAATATAATAGTATTCGTGATATTGCGTTCAAACAATATTTATCCAATAATCTGAAAGAAGTGTTTACCTCATTTTTATTTTTGATCTTAGTTTACATTTTTATTCTCTAAGGATATTATTATCTGAGTCGTCTTTCCTTTATCTTTTGATTTGCCTCTGGCACTGCTTCTTACTTCCGAAGTTGTATGTTTGTATTTACATTATTTGTTTGTTGTCACAATTGTCGCTTGTTTTATTTCAAACGGACTTGTTTCTATCATGATATCGTCGCCTAGTTTTCTAAGAAAATTTGTTTTTCTTTCGAAGGAGAACTTGAAGTTACACTGAGTCCCAAGACACAATATATCGATTTTAAATATACGAGGTACTCTAGCGTATACACATATAATCTAACATGCATATCAAACATTCCAGCCACTTTGGAGATTTATCAAAATCAAGGGCGAGACTGTAATTCTACTATGAAATTGAATCTGAAAGGGCACGTTAACAAGACATGTCATCTGACTGTGTCTATTAAGCCTACAGAGTGTAATGCTGGCTGGTTTAAGTGCTTTGGGATTGACGAATTTGGACGTAACGCCTCAGCGGAAGCTTCAGTTTCTTACGTTTTGAATGACAATCCTGGCAAACGTGAGTGTTTATTTACATGAAATATTTACATTTCAATGCTGTATTTTTGTGTTTTTATTTTTCAAATGTGGTAAAAGTATTTCTGGAAAATTAAATGAAATGAAGGCAATTGTAACTTTTTGTTTGCTGTTTGATTTCGTCTCATTTGCGAGTGGTTATCTTTTATGCCTATTCTACCATCTGAGAAACACTCATTTTCTTTTAATAAATGGCAACAGTCTACATTCCTTCATCTCAACATTCAAAATCAGCTGTGTTTTTAACTGTGTAAATTGCACTTTTACTCTTGGTCTTTTTCAATTTTTTGGCATGACCTTTATCTACGAGCTTTGCTTTTTATTTTGAGTTAAACATTTGGTAACATAATAAAACTAAAATAGTGAAGATTTAATAAATTCGGTGGCTTTTTTACTCAGTTAATGTTGCGAGTTAATTATTATATATTTCTTTAATCCTTCGGTTTACCCTGCCATATCGTTAACTTCTTTATTGTGTAAATGTTATGTAATTTCTTCTGGTTTTGTTTTCAGAGTTATCAAAATGTTCAATATTTTCAGAACTTTGTCTCTCAAGTGCAAGACGTTTTACATTGTCAAAGTAATGATTAGCTTTATAGCTTTTGAAATCTGTTGATGATGGTGTGTTGTTCTAATAAATTAGCTAAAAGCCATAACAACAAGTTGAAAGTTTTATAATCTGACTTCGAGATTTAGTTGCTATATCAGTCCAGTGCAACAGTATTTTTTCTTGCAAACTGACGATTCAAGTTTCTTTTTTTGTAGAAACATTCAAATTTGAAATCGACTCTCCCTCGCTGATGAAAAACAACGAGTTAATAATTGGAGCATCTGCTAATTTGTCATGTTCTTACGTTTCATCTTATTGGTCTGAGATTATCTCTAAGCCTTTCATTAAGTTTTTTTCTGGCAGACATAAGAATTGCAAATTGATCGATCAGTCTGATCTCAGTGGCAGTTCAGGGAAGAAAAAATTTGAATGGCTACCTGGATCTAAGCCTAAGGATATTGGTAATGGTTCCATGTTGAGCACTTTTAAGCTTGCTATTCGTAATATTACTGCATATGATGATGCTACCTATATTTGTGGTGTTGGAATTTCTATAGGGAAATGCTGCTGCTGGTTATATAAAAAAGTGAACATATCAACGCGTGAGTTTGCATTTTCATTGTTTTTTTTTTCATCTGAAATAACTTGTCATCCTCTTGTTTCATACCCCTTAGTTTTGAGTAGACTCAGATTTTAAATTTTTTGTGGTAGTAAATACTAATAAAGGAAGCTTATCAAATGTATAAAAGGCTTTGCTTGTTTTTTCAGGGCCATGTAAAGCTGGACACTATTGTGATAAGGATTCGGGCTCAGAAAAACCATGCCCGGGTGGACAGCATAGCAACAAAACTGGGTTGTTTTCTATAAAAAAATGTCAGGATTGCCCCATTGGGACGTACTGTCCATCTGGAAGTGTTAGCCCTTTGAGATGTCCAAAGCATACTTTTGCGACTTACAATTGGAGAACGTTTCCTCTTACTCCTGCCTCAACGATTGGCGAATGCAGGCGATGTCCAATAAAGCCATGTGGACCAGGTATTTATTTATATTTTGAAATGTTCGTAATAGAAACCCTTTGGTGCTTTGTTGTACGTTTATGAGTTTCTGTAAAAAAAGTATCTTTTAGGCAACCAATCGTTTATTTGCAGCTACTGAACTAGCAGAATTAATTAGTTTTATATTATCAGCGTAAATCGTTAGAAAATACATGATTTCGACACACAAAAATATTTCGTGGTCCTTCTGATAATCCAGCATGCACCACTTATTAGACACGGCATATTGCTATGCAATTGTAATGTAGTTTAATTTTTACAGATCTAAACTGCACTTTTATGTGTGGTCAAGACTTGCAGGGACAAGAAGGGACTTCTATCAACTTGCAGTGCATATTGTCGAATGGAAGTTTGTTACGAAACTTTTCGTGGGCTCGAGGCAACACGATGTTAGATGGAAATGGATATTACAAATTTTCATATGGCAGTACGTTATTCAGTTTACAAATAGAAAAAGCGAGAATTGAAGATGCCGGACTGTATATTTGCAGCGCTGTGGATACAATTTTAGGCAACAATGTTTCGAGCAGTGTTAACTTGAAAGTTTCCAAACAAGGTAAATGTTTGTTAAATATTTTTTATGACTTCCGCGATTTATGGATAGTTTTGGTATAATTAATTTTTTAAAAAACCGTAACTCATTGGAATTCTTACTTTTCATACATAAGTGGACCGAACTTCAACAAGATTTTTGTTTTTGATTCCCATAACGTTATTTTTTATGTGAGTCTTTGGTGTAGTGTGAGTATGTTTCGTATATCCTGTATTTTGTTACCGTGTTACCAGTGCCTCATATTAAGCCATGATAAATGTTTATTTTTGGTACTGCGATGATTTCAGGTTTATCCATTCAACTGTGCACGTAATCAACAGTGATGATAAGGATCCTTTCAAATTTTTAAAATCAGATAACATGTCAATAAACTAGTTTATTACTCAAGTACGTTGCCAAATGACCCCGCAACAAATCCAAAAATCAATCACTTTAGCTCATCAAATCGAAAACTGTAGCAACTTTTACAGAATATCAAATGAAAACTTCGATTATAAGAACTTCTCGGAATGCATCACATGCGTCTCTCCTATGCCAGCAAAGCACGGAAAATGTATTTAATTGATTTAATTGTTGCATAATACAACAAACACTTTTTAACATTATTTAATTTTAATAACATATTTCTTTATATACATCCAACATTGCCTTCAGTAGCCATTGCATTCATGTTGCCATAAATTGTTGCAAATCTACGAAACAGTATTTGCATATATCCCATTTTAAGGAGTTTTTAAGAAAGTGGATGAATTGTGCAGAAAATAGAGTATTATATTTGTCAAATTTGGGTTTATTGGCAATTGGTTATTGGACTTGAAACTTATGACTTTCTGTCAACAAATCAGAGGGAACTAGTGGTTTAGGCACCTGACTCATGATCGCAAGGTCGTGGGTACGAATCCCACCAAGGTCATACTTGCTGCAAAAGTGTGAGGAGAACTGCTAATTCTCTGTAATTCCAGGCAAAGGCAAAGGGAATCACGAGGTGTAGTCACATCGAGAGGCAGGACCGGGGTCACCCTGATTGCCCCAAGAATAGCAAGTGTATGTGCCTGAAACTGAAACTGTATGACCCGTGTCTACTGATGGAAAGAAGTCATCTCGAGACTTTTGCGAGCTAGGCACGTTAAATACGATAACTCACTCACTCAACTCAACTTGTCGAAATCTTTCGAAGTTTCAGAACTCTTAAGGTATTCTTAAAGTATAAGACAAGTGTCATTTCAATGGATTTCTATGTTAAAGCAATAATTAATCGTTTGTATACTAAATAAACCCCACTGCATTTTTGTAGCAATAGCTGCTACCACTGCGCATTCCCAAATTTTTAAATTTTCCACCTGATTTTATATGGGGCTACAAAGATTAACTCCGCTCGATTTTGATGTTGAAAGAGATCAGTTCTACAATAATGGAGCCCTGCTGAACACGCAAAAATAGTCTTCAATTTTTCTAAGAATATCTCGTAGCACAATTTGCTTAAAGGAAATATTAAAGTTTCAGATACCGCATTACTTTTAAATGAAACGAGACCTTGAAGCTTTGTTAAAGAAATGGTATATTGAACAAATATGAACATTTTTACCTATATTTAAAATATTTAAAATTAAAGTTATAAGTCCATCTTTCAAAATTTTTTACGTAAATGGATATTTCAATTCCAAAAAATAAAAAAAAACATAGTCTGAATGTAGGCCGTAAGCTGTGCCTGATTTTCATTCAGTTCCGCTGCCATCATTCGGTCGCACTTTAAATGAACATGTTTCACCATGTTTTTTAATGCTGATCATGAATCAGTTTGTTGTCATATTTAAAAACCTGCATTTTCTTAAAATATAGCCTCAAACTTCTCAAAAACAGGTATTTCTTCTCGCTTTGCGTGTGCATCAACATCATGTTGCGTGTGGTATATAATATTGAATAGGTAAATCTATTGTTGAGCATTTATTTTGAGGCCTAGCCGTGGGTCTGGTTAATACCTTGTTGCTATATTGTCTCGTAAAAAAACTTCTAAACAAACATGGCGGCGCGATGGAGCTCTGTTTATTACATTTTGAAAGAGAAGACGGCCATACACTGGTTTTCTGTTGATGGTGAGCAGAACAAAATTACAGTGAAAATTCTTGCATTCATTGACGAGGGAATAGTTGAAGCATCACGCATTTTGGAAACCTATTACTACCACAGGAACTGCTATTCAAACTTACAAGCAAAACTTTGATAAATCGTGCTGAAACTAGACGGAAAGCTAAAAGGAACTTTGAGCAACTGGTCTTGTCGGCACAAAACAACCAGTCTTCTTCTTGTATTGCTGCTGATGATGGCCAGGCAAAAACAAAGCTTTTGAAATCATCAATAAATCCATATTCCTTGGTGTATCGAAAGAAAAAACACGTTTTAGCTCCAATCTGCATAATTTGCAAACAAGAAAAGTCTTACTACACAGACTCGGTATGTCCTTAATTTTTTTTTTTGGTTTGTTCATTCAGCTTTCAATTTTAGAAAACAGACAAATGTAATTGAAATGTTTACATCAATTTATATTCTAGTCAGGTATCACAAACCAACTTAAGGTTATCAATCATCACGAACCAACTGACCAATTTCTTGAGAAAAATCCTGAGATTTAGATTTTTATAGGCATGATAACTGTGCTTGCATCCTAATGTTTGCACTTCATACTCCATTCAAAAAAATCCTTAAGAATATTTATATAGCAACTAACCAGCTCAAATTATTAGAAAATATTGTGCTATTGAACATCTTTGTGTGTGATACCTTATGCTAAAAATTCATTCAAGCATCTTTCTAAATAATTTTAACCTATGATTTTTTAATACATAGGAATTGCCTATTTTCTTAAAAATATTAATTGGTTGCTTTTAAAGATGAAAATATAAAGTACAAATAAACCCTGGAAAAAATTTAGAAAGTCCCACAAAATATCCACACCCTTCAATGAAACGAGCAAAAAATGCTGGTGAAAATCCCTTCTGCCTTTTAATAATATGCGAAACAATCCAAGTGTTATATCTATCCAAACCATAAAGGTTAAGTTGACATTTTATTCCATTTAATTATTTTATCATCCTCTTGGATTGTTGTTTTCTTCGGAATTTAATTGTGTTTGGCATATTACTACAAACATTTGGTCAATAGAGAGTCGCTTAATTTGGTTGATGATATAGCTGGTATATTTTCCATGATAATCTGGTAATGTAATCAAAGCAGTCATATGGCTTTCATTGGAAACAACTACTCATGTTTGATTAAGAAAATATTCGTCATGGAAGACAGATTTAGAGTTTCACTTTTTTAAAAAAAATTATAGCAGATAGTTTATAGACAAGAAATATGATGCACAGAATATTTTTTACAAGTATTTACGAGGCAGTATTATCAATGTATGAACATTTTTGTGTTCATTGCTGTATTGTCTCTATTTTTGAGAAAAAAAATTAAGTTGAGAGATGCAACAGTAGTGGACAGTAATTCTAAATTCTTTTAGATCTCAAGGCATTCTTTTAAACCATTGAATCAAATTCCCCTGCTTGCCTCCATGAGTTGATCAAATCCCTTTTCTTACTCTGAATTATTTTATTCAAATGCCTGATAATAAAATGTCCTTTGATGTTGAATAATTAGACCTTGGAATTAGAGCCTAGGAAAATTATGCTGAGACACTAACTGGAGGCAAGTTGAGAGAAGCAGCCTAAAGAAAAAATGATAAAAAGATTCTGATTCAGACCGAGGATAAAGATTGTGTTGCCTTGAGGTGAAGTATCATAAGGATTGCTATTCCAGCTATACCTCTTTCTTGAGACATGAACCAGTTCACCAGGATCCTCAGAGTTTGCCCGATGATTACAGGTTGTATGCAAAGTCGTTTGAGATATTCTGTGAGCAGTTTATTAGTACTAAGATGATTGAAAAAGGAAAAATATACTACATGCAGATAATTAAAGAAAAGTTTGACCAGACAGTTGATGATGACAGGAACTGGCAACAAATTCTGTTGCGTACCAACCAAATCTATAACTGCGGTACTTGGCGAAAATTTTTGTAAATGCTTGCCTGGGTTTCATGCTTTCACAAGTAAGCAATGATTTTATGCATCCTTAACGAAAAATTAAAACAATATTTTTCTTCAAGTAATAAATTTTGTTCTGTCTGCTTCCAAGTAATAAAAACGATGTAATTCTATTTGTTGCATTTTTATTGATCTCCGTTGATGTTATTTTACAAA
Organism: Phacellophora camtschatica; assembly: GCA_036873815.1. Taxonomy (NCBI): domain Eukaryota; kingdom Metazoa; phylum Cnidaria; class Scyphozoa; order Semaeostomeae; family Ulmaridae; genus Phacellophora; species Phacellophora camtschatica. The sequence goes on along the minus strand of JAYJMH010006142.1, from coordinate 6,975 downwards.
TTAAAGAACCATATATCGTGCAGAGAATATCAATACATTTTAGGCCTACGATTGAAGGTCGGGTTACATTTTTTAAACTGAAGAGTGTAAATTTCACAGAACTACGTCCTTGTGGGATTCCTTCAAAAAGCACATGACGGCTGAATGATACTACAGTTTGAAATGCAAATTATTCAAGATGGCGAGTGTTTAACCAATAGCTGTGTTTAGCCGTAATGCATTTTATTTCGTCCGTAAATTATTTTTGTATTATCTTTTTATCCTTGTTGTACTTCTTTCTTTCAGCTTTTTCCTCCTCCTTCTTTGTCATTTTTTCCTTCTTTTGTTTATCGTCCCCATTTGTTTCTTCAAAATCTTGTACGTAATCTGAGAGTCAATGTAGTTCACGTGGTATTTTTTTTTCAGGTTGTGATTCTAATAGTTCGTTCTATGGAAAAGGCAAAGGGAAAGCTTGGAAGATGCTGGAAAAATATCCTCATTTAATTGAGAGCTTCTTTTCGCTCGGCTATGAATTCCCACCACCAGAAAATCTTTTCAAAGAACTGAACAAGTATGTTTGTTTGTTGTACGGAGATGTTATGTCGGAAAATGTTGAAATGAGATATTATCTTTTCAAAACGGGAAAATATTCCGACGATGCATTGCCTCCTAACTGCGACAGTCTACTGAAGCACATTGAAAGGGCAAATTACCAAGCCGCAATTTGGAATAATTGCTTGACAGCAGAGGCCCAAATTCCACCAGCAGTTGGCAATGGATGGGAAATTTCCGATGGCCAGATGAATGTGGTATGGATGACACAACCACCCGCACCTGGTTCACTTCTCGATTTCGTCAGCTGCAAATGCAAAACGGGATGCAAGTCGCAGAGATATTCTTGCTTGAAAGCGAACCTTAAATTCACGGATCTGTGCTTTTGTGAAAGCTGTAAGAATTGTACCGTTGAGGAGAATGGGGATGACGAAGAAACAATTAATTGTTCGGATATGGAAGATGAGGAACCTACTCAATATATATTTGCTCCAATTTTTGACATGGCAAGTAATGCAGACTTTCCTTGATAAGCATTTGAATGCCCACCTTGTGGTATAGTCTTCTTGGTTGATGATGGGATTGTTGTTTGGTTAGTCTTCATCAATACACTGGATGCTTGGGAAATAAAATCCAGAATGATATTAATATACTCTGTTAAGTGATTAAATGATAAATTATGAGGCAAAACATTATAACAATCTCAGAAATTGTTCAAAAAACAATGAAACATTACTAAATATTAATATAAATAAAAAAAATACCTGAATGCACTTTATTTAGTAGAAGTAGCTTTGTGCCATTAAAATTAAGAATTAAGAAATTAACTTTCAGTATACCAAATATTTTTTGGTTCTGCTATAAACTGATTGTAATACCTGTAGTTTTACTGTAATACTTATTATAAATTTTTAACCAATAGTTGGGAGAAATGCAGAACGAATTGCCACAAATAATTCTGCAGCCAATAATGATGGCCACTTGACCATGGAACAATAAATTGAAACTGCAAAGACTTCTATTCGTGTAAATAACTATTAAATTATTTGGTTTTATTTTACTTCAAGTTTTACATTTCTCAAACTTTATGTTCCTTACCATATGCATAACACAAGACTACATTTCATCGTTAGGTTGAAGTCGAAAACGAAAAAAATCTTTAATTTAATTTCAATGCAACAGGCTTCTGCTGCTTATAGAGCAGTTCAATGACTTTATGTTGCTAAAATATATTTAAGTGGTGACAAATAAAATGTTGCCATGAACAAGGCACATTACACAAAGTAAAAACATGTAGACAAGAACCCAACATTTTATGAAATTCAACCGAACTAATGTTTCAATTAAAAACTATATTTTAGATATAGAACTTGGGGGTGGTGAATTATTAGTAAACTTTACTTTCATAAATATTTGTTTATTACTTTATAAAAACTTCTTGGACTATCTAAAAACATTTCAGATACCAGCCTACAGTAACTAAGGAGTAATTGTATTTTTTGCATGTGGCACCATTTGCTAATAATACTGAAATATTGTTAATATGTGAAAAAGTGCCTGAGTACAGTCATGATTCTACTACTGCAATACAACCAACTGACACTTACTAAATGAAGTTATAAACTTTCAGTTGGAAAAATAGTAATTCTGAAAACTTGCAATCAGCAAAAAATCATTTTTTTGTTTTTTTAATGTTTATTTAGATACAGTTTGCGAATTTATGGTTATCATTTTAATTTAGTTTTGAACTATATATTGCACAGGATGTTGTAAAAGACCTGTCCCTGGAAACACTGCAGAAGATTATTATAAAACTGGCAACATGTGGTGCAGGCAGTATGGATTTTATAGAGGACATGGTGCGGATAATTGAACACCCAGATGATACACCAAATCAAACTAATGCTCTGCCATGGTGCAAATGTCGAATTTGTATTCCAATGAAAAAAGAAGAATTTAACCGCTGTTGTGATAGAATGGTTTGCATCACAACCTACCAGCTAATTAAAAAACTGTATTTGGACAGAGATGTACTGGATTTTAAATATAACAGCAAGGTATGATTTACGGGCAGATGAGATGAACATGAACATGAATAGTTTGTCAGAAGCAGGATATCGGCAATTTGCGCTATGTAAATGTGGCAGGCTTGGAAAATGGAACATGAGAATTCTACCAGCATGTGTCGTCACTGCAATTAAAAAGGTTTACCCTTCTCCTGATGGTGTTTTATATTAGATATAAATACCATTGAAGAAACAATGTATTTATATATACACAGTATATCTACTTGAATTTCAATGTTTTAAATAGAATTGCAATTGAATTCAAATTTTTACATCTGTTCAGTTCCCTGTGTTGCTTTGCCTCGAGCATCTCTCTTCCAGCAGTTTTTCCATAGATGGAGCAGGGTTTTCATGTCCAGATTTCTGCTGATGCGTTTGGGGTCATTTGCTGATTTTACAATTTGATCTAAAACAGACTGTTCTCTTTGTTTCCTTGCTAAAATTATTTGAGCAAGACCGTAAGGAATGTGTGGATAGCTCTTTATCACCTCCACTGGTTCTGCATGGTACTTGCGACTATTTTCATTGTACTTTTTAAAACGTTCTTTTCCAGCCTTTGTATTTGACTGTGGTCGAAAACAATGGATGTTATGATCCATTGCTGCAAGTGCCATTCGTGCAGTGAAATAGCTGTAGTCAAAGGATATGCGTTTTGGTGCATATTTAGTCAACATGCTGTTAAAGTTCTCTATCACACCTGTGTATCTGAATGTAGTGTAATAGGACAAGCTGTTTAGTAACTTCTTATCAAGCACAGTATCTTTCATAGCATTTGTAGCTGGTGATTCTTTTTTTCAGGTATTCCTTTGGTTCCATTTCAGTCAAGGGACAATGCGAACAGAAGGATTCTGCCCATGAATGCTCTCTACATAAATGATGGACCATACCAAGCCATGTTACAAAATGTGTCGTGGCGTTCAGAGCAGGTTATGCCGTTTGCTGCTCCTACAAAATTAACTTGATACTCAGTGTTCTTGTGCTTCCTATAGTCTCAGACAGGATCAAGATCAACTGCAGCTTTGTTTTCCGAGGAGAGAATTCGTTTTTTTAGTATCATGGCTGTGATATTGTTGAATCTGAAAACGTGACATCCAATTTTGCTTGCCTCGTCGGCCATCTTGGATGTGGAAAGTCAAAGAAGCAAAGGTTTTTCAAGAGCAGGATTAGCCGTTATGGTAGCTGTGATAATTGCATAACATTTCAATTGCTTAAGGATGCTTGTTTGATGAGAATTATGCTCAGTGGTGATGTTCATTGCAACCCATGGAGGAATAATTCATGTTGCCTATGCCGAGATAATGCAGTTCTAACGAGGGCAAAGTCCACTACGGGTCAAAGTCCGCATAGGGTCGCGAATGTCATCCCAGTAAGAGTGACGTCAAGGAATAATATGTGGTGGTCAACAGAGTTATGTATGACTCAACAGAGAAACCAAAGAAACCTAGCTAAACTTACATTTAATCGATCTCATATCATGCCTCCTTTTTCTTTTCACACAATAAACGCAAGGTCTGTAAAGAATGAAGTGGCAGAATTACGACATTTTATAATTGACAATCGTGTTGATATATTGGTAATCACAGAATCTTGGCTGTCGTCAAATGAAAATGTTGTGATAAACAGACTGATCCCAGATGGCTACAAATTTATACATTAACCACGTGAAAACAGAAAGGGTGGGGGTGTGGCAGGTTTTTATAGGAATGGTATAGATTTCAAAATGAAAAGACAGGGAATTACAATTACTTGCTATGTGACATGCGAGAATAGATCATTTTAAGCTGATAGCTATTTATCGTCCTGGAACAAATCCAAAGGATGGAAAGGTTGTTCCTATCTCTACCTTTTTGGGGATTTCATGGAAATTCTTGATGGCCATGATACTGCAACATACGACTTAGTGATTGCTGGTGACTTGAACTTTCATGCCAATGATGACAACAATGCTGAGGCAACTCAGTTCAATGAAATGCTGTCTACTTATAATTTAACACAGCTTGTTCAAGATCCCACACATGAGAGTGGCTACACATTAGATCTTCATAGAAAATTCAGGTCTTTATCGACGAAACTGTTGTTGCTAATGATCATAATTGTGACTATGCAGAGGAACTGAAATATGAGATCCCTATGTCAGCCTTAAGTATGCTTTCTGAGGCAAATGTTAATGATCTCATAATAAAGTCACAAGCAACATTCTGTGATTTAGATCCTGTTCCAACATTGATTCTAGGTCGTTGCCAAGAAATTGTTACAAAAATCATGACTCAGATCATTAACAAGTCACTTCTATCCGCAATTATGCCTGAAGATTTTAAATTGGCATTACTAATTCCATCATTAAAAAAGATTGGACTTGAAGTCGTAAAGCCTAAGTTTGGACCCGTCTCCAACTTGCCTTATGCTTCTAAAATGAAAGAAAGGGCAGCTCCAAATCAAATGGTTGAGCATATGAAGCAGAGTGACTTATTCGAACCTTTACGATCAGCATACCAGGAAGGTCATAGTACTAAGACTGCTTTATTCAAAGTTCAAAATGATTTACTTGTGGCTATGGACAATCAAGGGTTTCTATTCTGGTATTACTCAACCTCTCAGCTGCTTTTGATACTGTAAATCATCGTTTACCCCTGAAATGACATAATCAAAGATGCAGTGTAATGGGAGATGTATTAAAATGGCTTGAGTCTTATCTAACAGATCGTTCTAAAATTGTTAAAGTATAAAATGCTACATCGAAGAAAATGACTCTGTCCTGTGGTGTTCCTCAAGGTTCAGTATTGGGACCATTGTTGATACGAACGTGACACTGAAATCACGTGCGAATGCATTGTGCAAATCAGCTCGATATCATCTTCACAAAATTAGCTATGCTAGAAGATACGTTACAAAGGAGGCTGCCGAGAAAGCTATTTATGCTTTTGTAATGTCAAGACTTGACTGTAACAATTCTTTGTTATATGGATTACCATCGTGCAAATTACATAAGCTACAGAAGATCCAGAATACTGCTGTAAGAATGTTAACGGGTGAACGCATATAACGGTTATATCTCGTTTGAAGACCTGTCTTTTTAAACAGTATCTTATTGAATGGATTTTTTAAATTAGATTTTTAATGAAACTTGTAAACTATTTTGGTTTAACTGTAACGCGCTTATGAGCCCTGTGGATATATGGCGCAATATAAGTACTTTTATTATTATATTAATGTTTTTTTGAGTTTTTCTTTACTTTCCTTTCACAACTGTAAGAAAAAGCTCATAATGGCTTCAATCCATACTTTTAGGTAGTTTTTATTCTTCTCTTTAGCTGCTTTATGCAACTTCTTTGCAATGTTTTTCAGCCTTGTGCCAAATGTATAAGGAGCGCACCATATTTTGCATCTCTGCATTTTGATCTACACAAAAATTAGTTACACTTCCTTCAGTAAATTTCTTTGAAAAATACAAACCAGCTTTAGCAAAAAGCAAAAAAAAAACAATTTCAAAAAGTATTTGTACAGTGTTTTCTCTACAGATATAGTAATGAAATATATTTTGCATTATACAAATAAAGTTGATTGAGATAAACATTGCGTTGAATAAGTATTGGTGTTCATGTAACAAATAATTATTGTGTTCATGTAGCAAATAATTATTGGTGTTCATCTAGTATTTACATTTTAAAAAGGTTTATTGATAGCATAAAATGCAAAAATACAGCTAAAGTTGTTTTATGGAGACTGTTTCCAGCTGCATAACTGAAGCATAGAAGTTGCATAGATCCCAAGATTTGTTTTGTGAATCCCTAACGAGACTTGAACCCTGGGGGGTTATTTGTTACAATTGTTAGTGCAATTTGTCTTAAAGAAATGTACTTCAGATTTGTACCTTTTAAATCAACAACCCTTTTAATTAGGATCATTAAGCTCATTAGGATCCGGCTTATCAAACATAATCTTATTTCAGTTCCATCAACCAGTAAAAGTGATAGTGTGCAAGTAAAAGATCGCAGGGTATTTTCCAATTACAACTATGCAACTTTAATAGACCATTTAGGAAAACAGTCAGGAACGAGCAACATTTTCTCATCTCTTCTGGTAAATGTTGTATTTTCTAAAGTAAACAATATAGATTTGAGATTTTTCAAATTCGCCTTGGAAGGCCTTTTCCAAATATCTAAATGGTCGGTTGTGTCACCAGAAAAATAATTCTGACAATATATTTGTTTGTTTGACAATCACAATTTGTATTTTTTTCAAAAATACCCAATGTATTTACATATGTATGTTACATACTTTTTTGTTGTGTGACCAGGCGTGGATCCAGGGTGAGTTACTCGAGTTGGGAAACTCACCCAAAATTTCCAAGATAAGATTTTTCATGTAGTAATTTTTC
>JAYJMH010006131.1:0-25861 GCA_036873815.1 Phacellophora camtschatica | reverse complement strand
TGAATTGTCTTCCATTCGATTGTTTCATTTCCAAGCTGATTTATTTTTGCTTCTAGTACTGTTTGGTATTCTTTTTGACAAATGCTACAAGAATTTGGGATCAGAGAACAGGTATGCGCTTTGTTTTTCAGTATATTTTCATGATTGGAAATAAAGTACAATATACATACAATATAGATCTATGTGTTCCAAAACTAATAATCTGCAACTGAGCAGAATTTAAGTTCCTTTCAAAAACTTTTCATATGAATTTTTACCTTGCAAAATTGGCAAAAACAATCACGAATTCAGTTCAATATTTACAGTTCATACACCATGATATATTCATACTCTTCAACTATGATTTTTTATTTATGTAAAGTTTATTTCATTTTAAGGTTTCTATGTGCTGTTGCCTACAGGGAATTTACCAGACTAGTACATGGGAAGCTTGGATCAAAATGCATCCCATTGCTTGCATGTGCCTACTATGCTATTCGCAAAAAGTTCAATGTAACTTATGAAACACCAACAGGCTATGCTGAAGAGTGATTAGTTTTGAGAAATGCATACTTGTTATAAAACTTGTAAAGATTTGTTTATTTTTTTGTGGTTGAAACTTTTATCTTCATGATGCAAGTTTTCTGGAGCATTTAATGTTTCAGGGGCATCCATAAAGCATGTACACACTGATGGGTTAAGGTAAACCAAAGGCACATCTCCACTGTTACTCTCAGTTTTTCTAAAATAGACAAAATAATGTGTACATACTGTTTGCATGACCTCATGAACGAAAGTCTCAAAAAAAGTTTTACCAGTGTAACTAGATTTGCCAGGTAACACAAACATGTTTCTTTGTGCTGAACAAAGATTTTTACTTTTTCAAGCCAAATTTCTAAAAATTTATTATTTTTACCACTTGACTTAAAATGAGCTTTTTCGTTTATTTTTTTTTAACCTGGACTATAATTAAAAGTGGCTTCTACTCAAATTAATGTAGTTGAATGACATTTCTTTGTGAAAAAGAATTTTTGAGTTTGGCAACATATCAGATAATTATTTTTGAATTCCTGGTCTACTGACCAATTTTACAACTGATTTTTAGGACAGTCAGATATGAACTTGTGACTTATCACGGGTTTCTTGCAAACATCACAATGAGGTGCTTTTTCTCAATTTTTTCTTTTTCTATGTCAGGTGTACCAGTCGAAAGTACCCAAGTCTTTAGTTACCATCTTTCTTCTTTCTTTTAGTTTTCTTATTGCCACTTCCCTGCTCTGCTTTCAAAGGCATCACATAAAGGTGGTGTTGCCTTTTCCTTAATCCGGCTGGCAAACACAAGAGGGTACAGTACACTAATAAATACTGAATAAATAAAATGCTACCAGGCCCTGGATCTTCATCCCTCAGACCTTCATCCTTGGGTATGACCCCCATTTTATACATTTTATAAGAAAAGCTACATCTAAATCTCTTGTTGATCCATAACTGAATTTGGAAGAATTAGCTACCACTGCTCTATCAAATTTGAAATATATTGTTAGTTTTTTTTACCTGCATTTTATGCTGATATAAGGAAATCCAATCATTTTAGGACGGAAATGGTTTAGGACAGAAGTGGTTAACCACAAGAGTGAAAACCCTCCAGCCAGCTAGCTTGAATTGAAGCCTAGCCTGCTTGATGCCATTCTCAAGCCGTTTGTTGGTCAGAACAGAAAGCATATCGTATTATCTACGACAACAAAATGGGATCGACAACGGCAGACATAAAACGACAAATATTTTATAAAAACCCTAATAATAAAAAATTAAATAAAAACACAACTTTTACATAATTCAAAATATCTGTCTATGTACAGATTGTTTTGATTCTTACCTGTCGGTGAACTCGATCCTTGGCTGTCAGACGATGACGATGTTGTGGCCTTATCTGCCTCAGTAGTCTTCTTTGGCGTATACATCGACAGGTATGAGCATATTCCACTTTCATTACGTCTCAATGTTCTTGTAAAAGTTCCTGTGAAACCTGGTAAAGCAGTAGGAGCAAAACTCTGTTCAAAACCCTCCGGATCGAAATGCTTTGAGCACACTGCTGAACTTTTAGTGGCTTCCGCCCAATTCTTCCCTGATCCTCTCCACAAAATCAGACCATCTCTTTCTCCTACTTCTGCCAAGATACACCTTTCGACGAAGAAGCTGACTCCATGCAGCCATAAACCACACATCGTCGAGGCATTTTGGGCTGAAACTTTCACAACACAGCCTACTCACCGTCGAAACAATAAAACAATTAACCTTTCTTCGGAAAACGTGGGAAAAACTCGGACTCAGTTTACGTCACAGCTAAACTCGTTTCGGGCTTTTTTGCTTGCGCAATAGTTTGAGGCAAAAGTGCTCTTTTGGGGATTTGAGGTGCTATTTTTAAAAGGATCAACAACTTATTTTAAAATTTCCTTTTCACGACTAAATCCAGCATGCTCGATATGTGCAATGAGCAAGAAATGGGTTTCGGCTTGAGTTGACCTTTAAATCATTATACACATGCATACCACATGTAGATGGTTTAACACCGCTTAAACATTTCTTAAAACAACGTGAAATTAATAATCCGCCTAATAATACCTTACTGAGACTTGACGAACTTGTTCTTAATACTAAGACATTTTCATTTGATGACGAATACTATTTGCAAGAATCTGGAGTTGCAATGGGAAATAAATTGGGTCCCAGCTATGCATGTCTTTTTGTTGGTCACCAAGAACAGCTCATCTTCAATTCGTACATTGGGCCTATCCCTTGCCTGATTAAACGTTATATTGACGACATCATTGGCGCAATTTCTTTACCTCTGGAAAATATTCAAAAATTTCATTGATTATACCAAGAACTTCCACCCAACTCCTGATTTCATATACACCATAACCGGACAATGCTTACCCTTTCTAGAAATTTTACTAACCATTAAAAGCAAATCCATGGCCACTTCAATATACTATAAAGAAACGGATGCACACAGTTTCTTTGACTACAATTATTTGCACACCATCAAATGCAAAGTTTCAATTCCATATTCTCAACTTCTTCGCCTAAGCCAAATATGCTCAGTTAATACTGAATTCAAGACAAAGCCCATCAAATGACTTCCTACTTTGACCAAAACAACTGTCCAGCCAAAATCATATCTACAGCCCTCAACGAAATCAACCAGCTTTCACAAGATGATGTTCTTCTTTATTCTGACAAAAAAACCAAAACAATCGCATACTCTTACCTACCACCCACTCAACAACAGAATCAAGAAAATAATTTACAACAATCACCATATTCTCAACAATGACTCTAAAACAATCCTAATATTCAAAGATCCTCCTATCATGGAATTTAGAAGAGACAAAAACATCAAAAACACCCTTGTTTGCACCAATCTTTCATCGACTAAACCACCTTACACATCTCCATGCAATCACCGCCTCGCCTAACTTGTAAGCAAATCAACCCGTCTCTACAGCCAACAACAGAAACAAATCCTTCAACATCAAGTGCAACTTTTTCTCGTTCATCTTCCTCTGTCATCTATTGCACCATCTGTAACAAATGTAACATTTTATATTTTGGTGAAACCTCAAGACAGATCCACAATTGTTTTGGTGAGTATCTTCGAAATGTTCGTAACAAACTGCACCTTCAAGGTGCCCACCTAAATGACCCTGACAGTAATATTTCTAAACATTTCAATTCTACAATCCATTCAACTGACACTATCAAAAGAAAAACTCTAGGAAACGTGTAATCTTCAATCTCGGTACTCTTTTTCCTGCTGGACTTGACAAACAATTTTCATATTTATAACTATATTTCTGCTTGTCGTCCCTCAGCTGAAAGTTTGTTCCATACTTTTATGCTCCTATATGAGAGGCATGTTTGACCATTTGAGGATGTTTTTGGGTAACTTGAGTTCTCTAACTGTGTTACGTAAAGTATGAGAACTACTGGCGGAGTTTTTGTGAAACTTCTACTCAAGTAAGTGGGAAGGAGATTGTTAAGGGATTTGAAGACCATTAATTTTGTTTCATCGTAAATGAGCTCATCTACAATTAAAGACTCCGAATGAGTCGTCCCACCGAGGTATGATAACTGCTGCTTGTTACTTTTCTAGGAGTAGATTTAGCTTAGTTGTACCAAAACAACCCCAGACTGAATAGCAATATCTAAAATGAGGTTCAACTAGACTAATGTATAAAATGTTTAGGGAATCGATTATAAGAATCTTTTTGGAATCGCATGGGTCAACTGCATATTATTTGTTGTTGATTAATAATATCAATCTTTTTTTCAAAAGGCTTCCGGCTATAAAGCAGTCTGGTGCTATTTTGAATGCTACACAAATGACGGAAATACACAAAAAGATCAAAACTGACTATGATGTGCTCATTCCGCCAATTGAAACAGGTATCTCTATTTTTCTACTCTTTATTCCATTTTTTATGCAGTAGTTTATCACCTTCATTTCAGCAAATAAATTGCTCCTTGACTGTAAAATATTGATAAATGCCTGCCAGCATTCTACAGAGTGACTCAAAAATTATTTAAATTACAAAAATTTCGCTGTTGAAAAGTTGCAAGGTCTATGTAGTACATTTAGAAGATTTACATAACATAGGAAAACTCAAAGAACTATGGGAAAACCTAAAGTCGTTGGGTTTATCTCCTGGAAAAGATAACTCTTCAAAAATGTCTAAACAAAAACTGCCAGTTATCTTTTAAGTATAAAACTAATGCAGAACCTTTAAAAGATCTCTTTTCAAAATTCGCACCAAGATTAGTTTAAAAATCTCCTTGGTCACTACTCGGTCTAGTAAACGTAAAAATCTATTATCTAAAGATTTCCCCAAAATCATTTTCTTTGCATTCCACCTCCATTGAAAGTGTTGAAAAACTCTTAGAAGAAATTTACACTGCTAAAGCAACAGGAATCGATAACATCGATAGAAAGTTTCTTAAAGATGGTGGGTCTCTTCTGACAAAGACCATAACGAAACTATGTAATCTATCCATTTCCTTATCAGAATTTCCTCATTGTTGTAAAGAAATGAAATTTAAGCCATTCTTCAAAAAGGGATCAAAAACGAGCCTAAAACGTTTAGGCCAACATCTTTGATTCCCCAGATTTCTAAAATAATAGAAAACGCGATACATAACCAAGTTAAAAAATATTTGGATAAAACAAAATACCATATAGTCTCTAATTTTAAGAAGCATGGGTGGGGTGAGAATTTCAGAATTTCAGAATTTCATCAGAATTTCAAGAACTTGTCCAGAAAAGAAAACACAATGGTGATGCTGACTGGAGATTCCCTGATAAGTGGATTGGCAAAGAATAGAAATGTGTGGCGAAAATTCTTTATAGGTCTAAAAGTTTCTAAAATAATAGAAAAAGTGATACACAACCAAGTTAAAAAGATTGGTTAAAAACAAAATACAATATAGTCTCCAATCTGGTTTTCGCACACACCACTCAACAGATTCGTGCTTATCATACTTAGTGATCGAATTTTTCAAGGCTTTGATGAAGGCATGCTGACAGGGATGATTTTAAAAGACCATCAAAAGCTTCTCGAAAAAATATACCAAAAACATTTCCTGGACAAAATGGCCTACATCGGTTTTAGTGGTAAGGCCATTTTATGGTTCAAGTCCTATCTTGAAAACAGAAAAATCCTTGTCAACATGGGAACAAATTTCTCTAGTCCTGGTTAGCTAGCATGTGGGGCTCCACAAAGATCAGCTATTGGCCCGCTGATATTTCTGTTTTATGTTAACGACATGCCAAAAGCTGTCGATAGCACAATACCTTTGTACGTAGACGATTCTTTTCTAATCTTTAGTGACAAAAATGCTAAAACAGAAGAAAATTTAAAAAGCATGTCAACTCTCTTTGCGATTGATTTATTGAGAACAAGTTCAGTATACACTTAGGAGAAGACAAGACAAAAAGCATTGTCTTTGCATGAAATAAGAATAAAATCATGAAAAAAAAACATGAACAGAGGGGACATCGAGAGCCAATGGCAGCTAAAGTAATTGGAAAAATAAATGGGAGGCGGACATATCTTTATAGAAAACAAAATGTTTTAAATCATGGTATCCGAAGATTACTTTATAATGCCTAAATTCAGCCACATTTGATCATGCTTGCCCTGCAAGGTACCCCGCTTTAATAGTAGGCTGTCCCAAAAAGTCAAAACTGCTCAAAATAAGTGTATCCTCATTTGTCTAAAAATGAAAAATACGGCACATGTGAGTGCCAAAGATTTTCTGAAAATTAACTCGCTTCCGACAAAAGAAAGAGTGGAACAATGTATATGGGCAAATACTTTCAAATTTTGCAATGGAGCCTAGCCAGTCTACTCTTTGGAAAAGTTTCATCCTGCTAATCAAAGCAGCACCACTCGGAGGTCGAAAGATATAAATTGACGCTACCCTTTCGTAAAAGTAACATAGGGCAAAAATGCTCATCGAACATCGGGCCTAAATTATGGAATCAATTACCTTCTGATCTTAAAAATGCAAACAGCATAAATTCCTTCAAACATAGAATTTAAAGCTGTATTATGGTAAATGTACTAAAAAGTTGGCATGCACCTCTAAATGTTACCCATATGCTCATTTATTTCCAGTTTTAGTAAGAGTATTATTTATTTTCTCTTTACTGCACACCTCTAAAAGAGACCATCACGGAATTAAGGTCATTTCGATCTTTTTGACGCTACCCCTGTAACTCTAGTTAGGGGTATTGTGATATTTAAAATATTTTTATTTATATATTTATTATTTGGCTATTTCTTTCATTTGTATTTTGAAATTTCGTATATATTTTGTTTCTTTAGTCTAATATTTTAAAAACTTGTAAACCTTGAATAGTGGCGAAATATTACTTACTAACACTAGTAATTTTACTTAATAACATTATTGAAATTGAAACACCAATTTCAACTCTATAAGGCCTCAAAGACAAAGCGAAATAAGGTTTAAGTTTGGAATAATTTACAATTGTTGTTCTCCTTTAAGTTCGCGTTTTTTGGCCAAAATTTTAGCGGTATTGTTTCAATATTATATCTGTTTATATTATTAAGTTGTTTTCAATTAGATTAGACAATTGGATTAGACAGTGGTCGTACAATTAGATTAAACAATTAGATTAGACAATGAGAATATACTTTTGCTGAAACTCTTATCGCATTGATAGATCGTGGATAGATCGATAAATTTTACACACGTCGCTGTTTGCACTGAGCACTGCCTCTTCTTGTATATAGTGGTTATTTTCACTCTCTCAACGACTAGCCACACACAGAACGACCGATTTGCATTGGACAAAATTTAGATGCGAATTGCGACAAAAATGATGCAAATTAAATTATTTGCATGAAAATATGCCCTCAAAATTATAAAAGTGTTACACATGGTCATGAAAAATAGCGTTCACCAAAAGTGCCAAGAAACCCAATGAACAAAATTTGCGAAACAAGTTAAAAACAGAGGAAGGGATTCTTCATTGCAAGCGCTTGTATCAAGGTTTTGTAATTTTTTTAATTTTCATATATTCATTGACAAAATTGTGCTAACTTCGAAACAAGAACGGTTTCAATTTGCAACAAAAAGTTAGAGGGTAATGAGAAGAAATATAGCAAAGAAATATATGGTTTTTTGTCCTAAAAGTCTTAAATTGTTATATTTACCAAAGAAAAACCTTATAAATAGAAAGAGGAACTCGAAGCAGCATAAGAACTATTGAGCAGTTGTAGGATTAAGCTAGTATAGTAGGATTGCAGCTGAACTAGTAAAAAACAGAAGACAAAGTTTCAAATTCAACGACCCATTAAAAGTTAGAACTAGTATATTGATCAGGGGTGCACATTGAAAAAATGATTAGGGGGTTGTCAATACGTTTGGGACCGAATTTTTGAAAAACTGGGACCGACTGTATTCCAGCTCCAGAAAAGTTATGATGTGTATAAAACAAAAAAATCTTACTTTATACTCTTTTCATTTATTTAAAAATAATTTCTATTCAAAAATGTTTTTACTTTTAAAATAGCTCGGTACATCAAGTTGTTAGACACTTTAATTGTAACTCAAGTCGTTAGACAGTTATAAGCACATAAAAATAAGTGCCAATGTTTCTAAGGTAACAAGCACTTTATTCTTTTGGGCCAATACTGACAACTCATCCTGTTTATGGTATCTTTGCCCATCTCTTCACAATTTTGTCCAAATCAATATCGTCTGTAATGTCTTTTTCACTAGCAAGCTATCTTAATGAGCTTGAGCATTGAAAAGCTTCGTTCACTTGAGGCAGACGTGATTGGTGCGGAAGTAAGGGGCATGCATTTTGCCGTCAGGAGAAAACGATTCTTGAATTTGAGGAAATAGTATGTAGCTGTTTGTATAGTTGAAACTTCTGGTTTACTTGATCTGTGATTTCGGAATATATTTATTTCCAAGAGAAGACCATCTTCGTCAGGCCTGCAGCCGTCGGGAAACAGCTCAACCAGGGTACTGATATGAAATTTGTCTGCAGGTTCCAGGGGCGAATCTATGAAATTCGGTGACGGGTGCTCAATTAATGTAACTCGGAGGATCTGCGCGAAGCGTAGCAATTAGGGGGCTCCGGAGGTTTGCCCCCAGGAATTTTTTTAATGACCACGCCCTTTAATATACTGGGAAACACCCTTTTTGCAATTCTAATTACGTTTTTGCAAAGGAAATATGG
Source organism: Phacellophora camtschatica (assembly GCA_036873815.1). Taxonomy (NCBI): domain Eukaryota; kingdom Metazoa; phylum Cnidaria; class Scyphozoa; order Semaeostomeae; family Ulmaridae; genus Phacellophora; species Phacellophora camtschatica. The sequence continues at coordinate 17,109 of JAYJMH010006131.1, read as the reverse complement.
TGGCCAAATTCCCAAAAAAGTTCATGAAACTCTTTTGTCTGCGTCTCTGGCTCTAATGGACCTTTTCGGAAATAGAGCCTGGTATCGAGGTTTGTGCTATATTTCCACTGGGAATGGTTATTTTTGCTTCTTTCTCTCCCAAATTTCCAAAAAAACATCGAAGTTTAAACGCTTTTTGTACTTATGGGAATTTCATCGATGCTGTTGAAAATGAGGCTTGTGCTGTAACACAATAGAACAAATTTTATATCCGAGAAGGTCCATTCCCCCGTTAAGCATTTTGACACCTATTCTTCGTCCACTCCCTTGTTTTTTCTATGAACTATGGAGCAATCTTCCCTAAATTTCAATGATTTCCCCAGAACAGGCACGGAGAAGGAGAGGTTTCGAGAGCATGTCAAGCACTAGAACCTCAAAAGTTGAGTTCAGGCATAAAAATCCCGCTTAGTATTTCGAACTGCCCTCACATAAAGTTTTGTAAGGTTGCACTACATGCCAGACATAAATATCAAAGACTTTGCCATCAAAGACAATGACTCTCACCATGTGATTCACGAACAACAGTCGAACAATTGTGTACTAGGTCAATTATTCATAATTATTTCGGGTCAAAAAAATGTGGGCCCGAAAATTAAAACTGTGTCGGTCCGAAACTGTTCTCAAAAGAAAGGACCAAATAATTTTGGGACCGAATTCTGAACTTTTTGGGACCGTATTTGGAAAACATTGGGGGGGGGGGGTGAGTCACCCCCCTCGCCCCCATGATGTGCGCCCCTGATAGTGATGGCAAGGAATTAAAAGAAGTTGAAAATCATGGTCACAATGAAGCGGGAAAGATTTTTGTTATTACATTTATCTGATGATGTGTTCCGCTTAGAAGAGTTTGTTGATTTTGATGATGTGGAGGAAGAGTGGATAAAAGAATTGTAAAATTGAAAAATGCTCAAATCCCTGGAGAGTTGGTTGACTGTTTTTCTTCGTGAGTTTGGAGCTAAATGTGGATTTAAAAGGGAAGGATATGCCAACAGACTTGTGAACAAGTTTCTTTTGGATTTAAAAGATCGTACATCACAGAACAAATTTTGTTAGAAGAACCCCTTGAAAGTTTAGATAATGTGTTGTTCATTGCTAGAAGCCGTTAAAGATTATAATTTGACCGTAAAATTGTCTTGGGGTGAAAAATTTCACCCCGAGTGTTTTTCACGGTCAAATCCCTTATAAATTCTCAAAATTTAAACTCTTTTAAAAATTCAGTAGCTAATGATAGGCATTTGAAAATTCACACATTGACTAAGTTGTGTACGCGGAATCTAAATTTGAAGTCGAAAATTTCATTGAGCAAAACTTTGAATAAATCCATAATGGCGCATTTTCGTTAAAGTGGTGTATTGATTGAAATTGCTATACTTTGACCATGCGCTTTTGGAGACAGAATGATATTTCTTTGTTTTCAATTGTTCTAATGGAATTAAAGGAGGAAACAAAAAGGAAAGGAGAAAAAAGAAAATCTTAAAAGCAACAGCTTATTGTTCTAAAAAAGTTTTTATTGCGCTCTTGCAAGCCAACTTGATAACAAGATGAAAGTAATTGACACCAAGTACAGGACGTGGTTTTATGTTTTCCCCCAATAGTTTTATCTAATTACTTTGGATAAAGGTTTTCTATTGTGAAAATAAAGTGGAACAATCTTGACATCATCATAGTCAAATAATATGGTAGACGCTAGAAATGAATTTTCATAAAGATTTGACAACCGAAAACTAAATTTTGGTACAATTGAACAAAAATTAACCGACAAGATAAAGTTTACAGGTTATCATTCATAATTTTTTTGCATTACTTACATTTTTCATACAGTGTCATGGCAAATACATAAATGGCAAGACACAAAATACATGACACATGAAAAATACACAACGTAAGACATTGCAGTCGAGTTATACTTTTTATCTTCACAGAATCCTCAAGTGGACCTGCAAGCACAAGACCGTTGTCATCGTATTGGACAGACAAAGCCAGTGTTGATATTTCGTTACGTCACAGCAAATAGCATCGATGAAAGAGTTGTAGAAAGGGCAGCATCTAAGCGAAAGTTAGAAAAGATGGTTATTCATAAAGGTATGATTACTGTAGAGACCCGCATATAAGAGCCTACTTTTTTGAACCAGGCTATTGTTAACAATTATACTCATTTCATATTTCAACTCACACATCTACAGTCTTTATTTGTATTTATGTATTGGTTTTATATATGCTCTATGAATAAATTTTAATTGAATTTAATAATTCTGTAATTAAAGAATTCAATAAAATTCAATTATTTGATATATTGTGAAGCCACTAACTTCTTCATAGATTACCTATCCAGGAGAAGATTTCTTAAATTTTTTGTCAACGGAGACTAAAGTGCCACTACTTCTTCGTTTGAATTCTATCAAATTAAATATTTTATGAAGTATGAGTTGAAAAGTTAAATAAATATAATCATGTTCAACTCAACTTAAGGTTTGGGTTTTTTTTACACTTGTCGATGGGTCTTCATTTTGCCGCGCGGTTTTTGCCGCAAATAGATGTGACTAGAGTCCATAAATAGATAGTTTACGGATAATTTACGATGCATAGATAGTTTATGGTTTTTGATATATTATTGTATTTTGAAGCATGACATTGGTAGCAGGAATGTTAATTTAAAACATTCATTTTTAGGTCATTTTAAAGGAAAGCAAATGGCTAGCAAACTATCACCGCAAGAGCTGCTAGATTTGCTCCAGTCGAAAGATCACAACCAAGTATCCGGACTGGACGAGGACTTTGTTATTACCAAAGAATGTCTGGACCATCTGCTTGACCGGAAATCATTGGTATCGAATGAGAAAAACGATGACGTAATGGAGTCTGAGCTTTTCAAGGTTGTTGAGCAAACACATGAGGATATGCTGTTGTGAAATGGAAATCGTTCAATTTTTAGGTATTTAGAGAAAACACAAAAAAATACGTGGAGTTTTTTTTACATGTATATGGTTTGCGGTCATTTCAACCAATTTTTGGAAAGTTGAAATGACCGCGCTTAGAATCTCTTTTCAGTTTTGTTGCTTTTATTTGCAATGTCTATAAGGATTTGCCGCTTTATAAAAATTAAAAACAAAAAACATGTTACCCCCTGAAAGTAACAAGAACTTATATACAAATCACTTCACAACTTTACACCAGCAGGAGGTGTACACATGAGAAGTTAATAGCAGGTTTGCTGGTGAAATATTTTAATTTCATTAAAGCATGCTTTATGTTGGACTTGCTGCAAGTTCCTCCTTCAAATACGGGGAACAGGGAAAACCTTGGGAAAAACCTGAGGAGGATGGAAAGAAGGGAAAGGGGACCTTGTAATGTTTCTGTCCATTTCAAATTCCAGTAATTTATAAGAATCTTATATGTACTGCTATGCTGTGGCATTTCAAAAGAAATTTTATCTTAACATTAAAATAGACTTGAAAGATTTTCTTTGATCATTTTAATAACATTTCTTTGCAACATCATGCCGAAAATCTTGCAACATTTACGTCAGAGATATTTTCGTACCAGGAATTTTGGCATTTTAAACACTTACTCTGAACATAGTTGTGTTTCATCATTTTGCTCGGCAATCTAAAGGTAAAATTTCATATCCAGGTTTTTACTGTGTAGTATATCTCGAGAATAAATGTAAACATTCTGATTTGTTTTGTTCCTGTTTATGTAGCTGTTTATTAGTCTGTCAAAAGTTCATTAAGAAGAATTATTTCGGAATTTCTAGCTAAATTTAGATTTTTGAACTAGTATACCGGGTGATCCAAAAAAAACGTTTGAGATTTTAAATCTCATGGATTTCAAGCCATAACACTCCAAACGGGGATGATTTTTTTGGGTCACCTGGTACATTTTGTGGTACAGTGTTTTTTCTCGTAAGAACCAAGTTCATAAGAACGTCAAGGCTTAGTTTTAGACCTGGCAAAAATAGCTCTGTTGTTTCAATTAAAAGAACAGAAAATAACATCTTGAGGCTCAACCAAAATGGTAAAAAGGTAACAAGTTTTTAAAAATCAGAAATCAGAAATTCGCGCTGAAACCGAAGATAGCTGTTCTTATAAAAAAAACGTGTACTGCATTTGAATATACAAGAATTGTAAATATATTTAAATATTATGGACGTTATTATAAAAAGAGTTATGTTGGTTTCATACCGTTGTTGTATTTTTAGGAAAAATAGTTTAATATGTATCTACTTTAAAATATTTTTTGTCATGGCTGCATTAACAGTGAAATTTTGATTGCTTTGTTTGTCGTTTCTTGGGGATCATTGCAGCAGGGGTGCAGTGACTAGGGAGGAGCAGGTTTGGCATGCTCCCAAATTCTGAATTATCGGCTATTTCCACGTGTATAACGATAGTGAAACTGACACACTGGTTTCAAAGCGATTATCCCTGGAGAATAAAGCAAAACTCTCTCAACTGAAAGCATCTCCTCCGCAACATTGTTTGTTTTCTTTTTCCATTTGAGAGAGTTTTGTTTTGTTCTCGAAGGATAATTGTTTGGAACCAGTGTCAATTTCACTATTGTTACAAAATTCGTCTTTGTTTGTTAGTGGCACAACATTCCTGTCCCTAATGATTTCAAAACAATAGCTCCCCCAATTTGCTACAGGTTTCCAATGGTTTTGGCTGCTTTTTAACTGACTATCAAAGAATTCTGTTCTGTTCCGCAAGTTCATTTTCCGCTCCGCGTTTTAGTGAGACCTGAGCAGACCTGAAATTGAAACCTAGCAACAAGCAACAACAACAGCAAATACACAATTTGTTTAGAGAAAAAAGGCCCAGTGTTGATTTTAAGAAGAAACAAAAATATGGCAGAAACTATGCATGCTCTTGAACGAAAATATCCAACAGAAGACGAAGTAGCACAAGCAAGAGATATTCTTAAGCCTCCTGGTATTTTATCTAAGGTCTGTTTTGATTTTGTTTGCTGCTGTTGACTTTGACGACACTAGCTAGTGGCCTAACTGTGTTGCTGTTGAGTGTCTATATACTGTATATGTTGTTGGTTGAGAGTTTCTGACTTTATGATATCTAGTCTAGTCTAGCTATTATTACACTTTGAACTAATTTAATTATTGATTTTACCTTGCAGGCATACAACAAATTTCAGCTAAGGAAAGTAGAGGTAATACTAATAAATAATTTTATTATCAAAATATAAAAAAAGAAGTAGATTAATTTTTTTTAATTTAAAATATTATTTTATTAATATAATAGACTATCTGATTCTGATTGTTTATTATTTGTCTAATTTTAGAGTCATCATTTTAGATTTTTGAAAATCTCACATTTTCTCACATTCTCCGATCCAAGAAGACATATTAAGTCTGTTTGTTTCTTTTACTTATTGTTCATGTCACATTGAACACGTGATAAATCTATTTGGAAGTATTCCTTTTTAAGATTAAAGTTAAATTGTTTTTTTGGTTTCCCACCAAAAGCATGGACAGCAAAACGTGTGTGTTTGTACAATAGAAAATTTATCAAGATATTAATCATGTCACACAAATGTAGTGAAAACAAAGTCAGCCCGGATCAAAGAATAAATTTTTAAAGTTTTTTGTTTAACAGAATATTTTCTACAGGTGAAATTCACACCTAAAATTTGTGGAAATGAACCAAATTGGTGTGGTTTTTGTTTTAAAATCAAAATCCTTCTTGGGCTTAGAAAGCCATGGTCCCCCTGAAAATTATGATTTTGCCTTGTTTAAAATACTTTACAATGTTGCAATTTCCTCTGTCTTCCTGGCTAAAATGTGACTAGGCCAGTGCTTACTGTAATAATAATCTTTGCAATTAAATTAAAATGTCATAATTTGTTTCATTTTAGCGTGATGTTGGAATTAAGCCTGTTTCCCAAGAGGCATTGTTAAAAAAGCACCAGACGGATTATCTTTCAATGACAGATGCTTCAAATCAAATTGATTATTTTCAAATAAAAACAACTGTATGTTTTATTGTTCAATTTGATTTGTTAAACTCAATGCATGATATATTGTCCGGGGAAGGTACATATCCCATTGTTAGACAGGACTGTGCTGCTGAGATTTTATAAACACACCCATCTTCATTTCAATGTTGAAATTTTCTTTAGCCGAATTAATGTTGACGATTTTCAATATCTCTAACCCACTATTAAAGCATTGGTACTAAATTATACCCATGTTTAGAGAACTCATGCCATCAAACATCCTTATCAGCAGCACATACCCATGCTCATACATTAAGTTATATGTATCCCCCAGGGATATATTGATGGATTTGAGTAAACTTTTTTTACATCTGTACAAAGCTTTCAATATCTAAAGAAATTGTTGATCTTAGAAGACTTGTTTTGCTTCCAAACATTAACTAAATGAAGGTATCATTTTTTGTATTAAAATGCTGTCATAACTTGTAGTATTTTGAAAATTCTTAATTTTATTGTTATCAAGTCAGATTTTTTATTTAGGAAGAATAAACAAAATGTTGAAATCTATTTATTGCCATATCTTGGTAACGCTTTTAACTTTTATTAACTTTTTGGAAATTCACAGTAGTTGGAAAAAACTTTATTTTGAATATTGCTAATTTAAATAAAAAAATTTTGGAACTGGTATTCTGTTGTTTTTTGTGAATTAATACATTTTGAAAGGCTGTTGTTTGTTTCTCTGTAAACTAAGTTTATTTTATTATCTTGAACTAATTTGTTATTTTTACATTTCCAGCATTCTCTCCCTTCGACTTATGATAGAATAAAACATATGGAGTCCGGGTATGATCCCAAACTACATAGAGATGATCGAAAACATGCTAAATCAAAAGGATTAAAAGTTAATCTTGAAGTAAGGAATTGTATATTATTAGATTATTCCTGTCATTACATCATTTATTACCATATGAGCAATTGGAAATGATTTTAGTACGACAATGACATACCTTCTATGCAATAGTTCAGAAAAATATTTGAGATTTACAATCAAAAAGATCTTATGTCTTCAACTCAATTTCATATTTCATAAATATTTTTAAATGTGTCTATATACATTAAATAATAATATTGCATTTGCCAAATGGATATTGTAATAAACCAATTTTAATTCAGAAATAATAGAGCAGTATGATTAATTGTGGGTTTCATGTGGCACATTTCTACGTCTGCAGTCTTCTATTGAAGTACATCTCTCCCCTTTCTTCCACAGCCTCCAGGCACTGCAGTTTCTTAACCGCAGACTGAGTTGCCTCATAGTTCAAATCGAAGTCATTTGAAAGGAGTATTAACTTTATACATGTGGAATCCTTGACAAATGGAACTTTTAGCTAACTGGAACCAAGTTTGAGTTTCTCTTTGTTTTAGGTGCATTGAGTCATTTAAAAGCATTGAGTCATGTTAAAATGGACAGAGCAGCCAGGGTATACTCAAATCAACTATTGCACAAAACAGTGGCCTCCCAGTTGCCTTGCAGTCGATTTGTTGTTAATTGACCTGTCATTGTAAATTCCTACTCGATGTGACCACATGAAAAGATGCATGCTAGACCCTGGAAATAGTTGCTTTTAACACTTTTAATGGGGGGGGGGGGTAACAGGGCTTCTGATGCCCTTAGATTAAACATGATAGTGTAAATAATGTTTTTCTGGAAAAGGGTTTATTAGATTTTATTAAATTGTTGCTTCTTCAAACAGGAAAGAGCATTAGCAGTCCCACATTTATCATCATCGGTTTATGGTCATCCAAAAAGAAAGCCACTAGACATTGCATCAAGAACTCATTCCCATGTCGAGGTTTGCAAAAAGGATTTCCTCAGAAGAACTGGAACAAATATCGGCAAAGAAGAATAAAAGTATTGTTGATGGCTTATTTCAAGTTACTTGTTTGGTAATTACTTCTAACTGTCACTCAAAAAGTACAGACGCAGTTGAAGTAAAACTCACTGGCTAGATGCGTTCAATTCTGGTAGTCAATTTCACCATGGGAATCTAAATTGTGCCGCGTGGCCCAATTAAAGAAGTATAAAATGTTCCTATGTTTGCAAAGTTGCTATGGAGGAGCTTTAGTTTTAATACTTTTGTTTTTGCTTCATGTTAATGCAAGAAGCTTCAACTTAAAGTTTGATACCTCGTTTGACAAAGTCTACTGAGTATTTCCTGAACTGCACTGAAGGAAAACCAACGTTAACGTAATAATGTAGGAAAACTCACGATGACGGTGCTGCATGATGAGGTGCTGCATGAGAGATGTGTTTTAATGCTTCCGGCGATATGAGTGTAAATAATATTAAGTAATAACTCCGCAAAACGGCGTGAAAAAATGACAAGTGAATTCATTTATAAACCTAAATTTCGCCTCTGCATTCAGGGCTTCTTCAGAGTAGTGGCCTTCTCAAAGCATTAATGTTGTACTTTCAGCAGGGGAAACCCTCGATTTTAGAACTCAGTGAAAATGTTAAGCCTCTAATATCAAATTAAAGTATAAACATAATTATTTAAATTAAATCTCTTGCTCAGCAACTTTACAAACATGGGGACATTTTATGGATGAACTAGCAATAGAACGCATGATGAGAGTTTTCAAGCTTTTTGAATGCTTCTTCGCGCATCTAAGATTGTTGTATTCCATGTAATAAAATAGGTTATTCAAAGTTTATTTACTTTCAACTATAACTTTTTAAAATCCTTTCTATTTTTATTCATATCTGTGATTTTTGTTTAAGGTATTTGTACAGATTTATTCATAAGCTTGTGAAACGATGCATAAAAAGAAGGAGATATTGATATCTAAAATCTAGTCGTTTTCTACTGGTTTCGCTTGAAAGAAATGAAACATTACTCCAGGAATAGATCGTAAACTTCAATACGAACAAATATGCGTACATCCTAAACTTCGATACGAAGCGAAGATACAATACTATGACATAAACAATGTCAACTTCGACAAAACATTACGACACAAATACACTGTTACAACGAGAATCTAAAATTGTGTAAACATTACATCTACATGCTTCTTATTTTATTTTCAAGTCAAGAAGACATGAATTATCCTTTTTCAAAACGGCTGAAAAGAGATTTGTTGCTAGATCAACGCAGAGATAGTGACACACCAGGGGGGCAGTACCACCTGACTTGGGTAGGGAGGCTTGTCCTACATTTTTGGTCTGAGATTTCGATTCCATGAATATATTTTTGCATCTGAAGCATTTTTCATCAAAAATTATAATTTTGGCTCTAAAATTTAAAATCTTAAATTTTTGTTTAAATTATCAGGAAATAGCATAGAAATGTTAATAGAAAGATCAAAATTGCATCATAACATGCGCCATAACAACTATATTTTTGGGTATGCGTTTTCGTTCCATTATATTTTTGGGTCCGCTCAAGATTTCCTTGGACACGCCCCTACCCAAGTTAGATGGTACTGCCCTGGGAATGGCACACACCATGGGAATGGCACACACCATATATAGATGTGTAAGGCAGATATTCGTTCTTACAGTACTCATACGAAATGTACTGGGTGACCCAAAAAGGCGTGGGATGTTTGCCTGCTCATATCTTTGTTAATTAGTGAGCAATTTGAATATTTTAAGATATTGTGGGTAGATTTTAGGTCAACTTAGATAAGAAAATTTATTTGACTAAAATCGGTCATGCCATGTCAGAAAAGATTTTATTGGAATAGAAGAACAAAGAACTTTAGAGAAACTGGTCCGCCTTTTACTCCTTTATTATTATAATGGAGGTTTTCTGTTGTTCCGCTAAAGAGAATAATGTCAGGTAAAACCTGGACCATTGTATCCGGGGATTACTGGCTGCTTCATGAAGGTTACCTTTTAAATGATCGCTCATAACAAAGGGACAGAATAGTTGATTTTTAAAAAAAATTAAGAACTGATTTGACCTTTTATCTATATGATCATATCAATGTAGAAATGCAAAAATTGGATGGTTCTTCTCAGACTTATAAAACGGCAAACGTACCACGTTTTTTGGATCACCCGGTACAATTTGTATATTTGTCATATGTCAGGAGATGATACCACGATCTAACACCGACGATTCTGAAATGAATGTCAGCGAAAAACTGAAATATCTGCTTATATTGAATAGACTACCGTTTTGTTGTTTTCATGGACACGATGGGTTACTAGGATACACACCATCTACATTGAAATGATTAGTTTCTCTGCCAAAATACCAATCTCCAAATGCCTGCTGGATTGATTTCTGTTTTATGGTCACTCCAGTCCAAGTCTCGTCGAACAAAGACATTGAATGTTCTATGCAAGATACGAGAAATATGCCCGCGCTTTGCGTTGCTTTCACGATATTCGTGGCTCTTAACATGGCGTTCCTATATTTCATGACATTTATCATTTGGTTTTCAGTACATTCTGGAGGATCTGATCTTAAAATATTTATATATTCCTTGATAATGTTTGTTGACCTTTTAGTTTTAATTATGCCATGTCTCGTAATGTCACGCCCGGGTGCGGTATTTTGCAATGTGTCTTGCAATCGCTCTGGCTGTTTTGCTTTGCTGTTCAAAAAATTTGGTAACTTTCCTGCTTTTTTAAACATATTAGCAATAATGTCGTTGCTGGTTTCTTTTGTGAGTTTATTTTGTCCTGGCTTATTTTGTCCCAGCATATTTTTCCCTGGTTTATTTTGTCCGGGTTTATTCAGCTCAAGCTTTTGTTGTCCCGGTTTATTTTGCCCAGGCTTGTTTTGTGCCATTTTGCTTAGCATGGGTTTGTTTTGTGCCACCGTATTGTGTTGTTTATTCTGCAGCTTTCCAGTTTGAAGTAATTCCGCTTGCTTAGTTCGTAACAGCTGTGTTATTTTCGACGTAATTTCCTTTTCTTTTTTCGCTTGCAAATTTGTTTTAACTTCTGTACTATTTTTTGTTTTCTGTGCACCTTTATTGATATTTTTTAATCCACCGAAGTTTACTCTATCTATGTTCGTTTGGCTCACACTTGGCTGCATTAGCTTCAATTTTGATTTTGTCATATTTGGTCTATATAACGCAGTTTGATTCAATGTTGAATTTAATTTCCCGTTTGGCAACAGTTTGGTCAGTTTTTTAAACACTTCGTTCAACAGCCCTATCGTTTCTGTATCCATGTGGTCTTTTTGAATCGAGTCAGCCACATTACTGAGTGCGCTGACACTATTCTCTAGCGGATTCAAACTAATTTCGTTCTGTTTTTCATTTCCTACGACGTTTTTTATGTCATTTTGCAACAGCAAAGGTGTTTCGAATTCTCCTTTTTTTGAACCATTTCCAACCTTGTTCTCTTCGACACCGGTATCTTTATCAATATTCAGATGCAACTTGGGGCCTTCTGGGGGCTGATTTTCAACAAAATTATGTCCTATTTTTTCGTTGTCAATATTATTCTCATCATTATTCATTGTAAGTTTGTTTATTGAATCAATAGCATCTGCATCGCCAAACGTTTCGAAATCTCTTTTTTCCTGGTTATTCGACGTTGCCGTTGGCTGAGATATTTTACTTTTTTTGGAATTTTTGTCCGCCTCTAAGTTATTGTTTGCAGTTTCCTTCGTGTTTGTAGTTTCGGGGTTTTTTCGAAAGTACGGCAATATTTCGAATCCAGAGATGTCTCTTGTTTTTCGATGATTCGTCACATGCAGTGAGCTTTCGTTTTGACTTGCAATGTCATTCTTTTTAAAAGCGTTTGAGACTGTAACAGTTGGAAATTTGCAATTGATTCCTACAAAGTAAAGCAAGGCCCACACATCATACGCGGCATTTAACACAAATACTGGATGTTTTATAAATTTGAAGGTATGTTGAGGTAAAAAGCAGTGCCAACCTTTTTGGTTGCCAAACGCTTTGATGCAATCTTTGTTCAAACCGTTAGCAGAATGCTGCATTTCGTACATTCGTTTAAACATAGCCCCGACACTTTTGCCCCCGATTGGCTGCGTCTCAATGAAATATCCTGCGTCCGATAACACGTGCATTGGAACGTTTGGCAATCTCTCTGCCAATCTATCCACTGCAAACATTGCAGTCATGCTGCCTGCTGAGCTGCCTGTTAAAATTACACCTTCTGCATTTTGGATGCTACGCTTGAGAAGATCCTCCATTATAGCATCAAGTATTCGTTTTCCTCTAAAGAATATGTTTTCTCCTCTGACCACAACTGGGTCTTCCCTGTCCCCTGTGAACGATGCTCCGTCGCAGTAGACAACCCAAACTAAGTTCCAATCATAAAAATCTGGATTTATTTGTCCGTTTGGGGAGTTAATCCCCTGTATAACTGGGGGAGCTGGGGGCAAATGCTTTGTAGATCCGAGAGAGCCTCGACTTCGTTCTAAACATGCTTCTTCGTCAAAACACCAAGCTCCTCCATTAAAGTGAATTATCCAGCGATTTGTACCGAGACCTTTTCCCGGTCGTAAATAATACGCGGGTGGAGTTCCGTCTAGACATACCGCACCAGTATTTATTCCTTCGTAAACGCGAAACAACTGCGCCTGTTCGTTGTAATCGAACGGTATCGACGAACGTTCTTCTTGATTTTCTTCTATCTGATTAGCTATTGTTGAAGATGTCGAGCTGTACAGTCTTGTCGGTTCATGCCATTGTGTATCATCGTCTATTGCTTGCCTGCGCTCCACGTAGGCCCACGCCAGCACTGTTGTTGCGGCTATCAGAGATAATAAGGCAAGGAAAGAAATTATTACCATCGAAAGCTTTAGTTTATCTTTGAGAAAATTTTCCTGCTCTTCGATTTTCGTCCACCTGTCTGCGTTTGATTTGTTCTCTGATACAAACTCATGCTCGCTTGTATCAATCGCAGTATCTTCCTTCATTGTTGCATAACTTGGATTTAAATAAGAACAAAATTGCTTGATTTGTATTTCTTCTCTATCGACTATTTATGAACTAAAGAGTTTACGCATTCGACGAAATTGTACATTTGTCCAGATAGCAAAGAAAGTAAATCTTCGTATAATGAATCAACAATTTTTTACATCTTGCTTTCTTAAAATTAGTACCTGACGCTTTAAAATGCATCTTCAGCCCTACCATGAAATTCTCTGGAACTTAGTCTTGCATGTAATTAGCCGAAAAAGTGTGTTGAGTTTCATAGCTTATTTGTCTTGAAAACGAGGAAGTACTGTTTTTATCCCTTCTTCCAGTAATTATTTTCTTGTTGTTTCACAAACATCATATTCAAACAGTTTTTTTTTTCAAGCAAGAATAGCCGCGAGTGCTAAAGAAATTACTATGGCAGTTCTGTTAAGTTGACAGCAATTCTTTGAGTTAGGTGTAAATTCTTGCAACTATCTCCGTCTTTGTTTTCAATGCTAGATCTTTAGAATTTTTGGTAATCGCAATTCTTATCAAAGTCTTTCGAAAGAAGTCAGACATGCTCTTGCTGGTGAATTATCTTATCGCTCGGATGTAAGTTCCGCCATTTTGAAAAAGCTAAATTAACAACCCGTTTCTCCGTTGGAGGTCAAGCCCTGATTCAATCATAAACAACATCAGGGTGCTTCTATTGAAGCGTATGAATTGTTAATTGAGATATTAGCATTTATAAACCGAAGACAAATCTGCTGTACCAGCTGAAATACAGTACAAAAACAGTCTCAACAAATTATTTGCTTTTTTCTTTTTCTTAGTTTCATGGATGTAACATTGAAACATTAAACACCTATTGCTAACATTTATTTCTTCGCAGCTCCAAAATCGACTTTCGCTTCATGTGAAATTCAAATTTGGCCTAAGGTCTGTTTCATGGAACTGACAGACAAGCAACATCGCTAAATTACCGCTTGCTCCTATATTGTATTGGGGAGTTTGATGAGGGCATCTTTTCAAATTTTAAATTCAGAAAGCGCCAATAGAGCAAGCCGGCTGTTTTAGTGTCAAAACATTGACAGAAATTAATTAATTACAGAATTCAAATGGCGTGTATTCCATCCCGCCAATCTTCCTTTGCACAAAATATGCCCTTCTTTATAAATTTACTGTGCACAAAATATGTTTATATGAGATGAAAAAGACTTTTTAATAATGAAAGAATGTGATTGGTGATTGGTGATTGAGTGCTTTTTAAGTATAAATGTTGGTGTCTTTTTGCCCATGATATTTCATGATGAACGCCTGAGTAAACTACGCATGCGCAAAAGAGAAAACGTGGTCTACGTTCTTTCCTTTTTTGAAGCGAGCGATATGAGGCGGTAGGTGAAACTTTGGTAGTGCTGTGATCAGCGAGAAGTTAGCCAAGATGTCGAAGTTTTTTACGGCTGGAAGCTCTTCCAGCGAATCCGAAGAAAGTGATGTTGAAGATGTACCCCTCCCGGTGCCAAGGGTTAGGCCGGTTGCGGCGTCACGGTATGTATAAAGACATATTTTTACAGTAGGAAGGCTTTTTTTTATTTTTTTTCTATCCTCTGCGCAGCATCATATGGAAAAGAGCTGAGAATATTTCAGTGAAAAGTGAATGACGTGCGTATGCATGTACATGTGTGCCTCTGCTGTCTGCTAAAATATTTTTTAGTTTTGAATTATTTTTTGTCTGATCAGGTTAAAATTTAATAAAGAACTGAAAAGGGCAATTAACAAATTTCCAAAAAGTTTTTCATTAAATTTGATTGATTGATTGATATGTTTTTTATTTTGACTTCTTATTTATCTGTCTGGCCGGATTGGAAATCTCACGCCTGTGTGTCAAGGAAAAGGCTGACTCCATGCCTGATATCTCGAGCATGGACTATCAGTATGGAAAAGTTGATTTTGTCTACACCAAACAATGTACACCAGAAAGGAATAGAACTATTGTTTTCCTATTGTTCTTTTTGGCTCTCTTACATTCCAAACTGGATAAACTGGAATGCAACCTAGGATATTCTGATTCTAGGAAAATCAAAATGGCTGCTAAATGTGTCCTTTGCAGCCCAACCAACAAAATCTGCATCAAAATAAAAGTATGAACATCCAGGGGCTTCATTTCATCAGATTTTAGTTCCAAAATATTTGTAAAAGCTTAGATTTGTGAATGAAACAATAAAGAATCATCATTAGTTTGATGTTTTTAAAGGAAATAAATACTAAAATTTGAAGGTGATAACGATCTCAGAGGTGGACTTAAAATGTAAAGGATGCAAGCTAAAATTACGATTGAAAACATGGTTTTGCTGAATAGAAACTGCAGAAGTTTATACTGTGGTGATATAGTTTTTGCCGAATGAATCAACAACACTGTCATTTCAGTTGATAAACTTCAAATTGTTGTTTTTGGTTCAAAATAAATTCATTTCTTGGGAAAGTCCTTTGAAAGCCTAGAAAATTGTGTACAAATTTTAGTTAAAAATTCAATAGGCTATTTGAAAACTTTTTTCTCTAATTTTGTTAGAGGTAAAAAACTTTTTCATGAAGCAGAGAAAAATTTTAATGAACAAAGAACTCAACTTTTAAAGATAAAAATATCACTCACCTAAAATGACAGCATTGTCTTTCTTCTTTGTTTTCCTCTTCTTAAAATTATGTCCATTCAGCAAACATTTCATCATCACAAAAATGATTATACAATCTTTTTTGAAAATTTAAAACTCGTACAGTTTTTATAGTGCTCAGGAAAATCATGCTTTTTATTGCAATTTTAATTTTTAACCCATACATTTTTATGCCTGTTCTGAAATTACTGTCCCCTCAAAAGATTTTGTATTTGCTCAACATGCAAATAGCATCTTTTATTGTTTCATTTACTAATTAATGTTTTTAAAAATATTTTTGAACAAATCTAAATGCAGCCCCTGGATGTCTGTGCTTTTGTTATCCAAATTCATTAATTTAACTGAAGAACACATTTGGCAGCCATTTTTACTCAACCATTTCCAAACTGTTGGAAGGGGATTGTATGACAAAAACAATCAGTGAATCAGAGAGTGAGTCAACGTCAGTGAGTGAATCACAATGAATGAGCGAGTCACAATTTCAAGCAAGGGGAAAACGTTCCAGATATCTTGCATGATTTGATGGGTTGGTTACTGAATGTGGTTCTAGTTGCTTCTGCCACATGATTTTAAAATGTCCATGTTTTGCTACCACACTTTTGGAAAATGAAAATACAATTTTATCTGAAAGGGAATACTTCCCAATAGATCTTATATCCCTTCGTTCAGCCCATTGTTCAGGGTCAAGAGTCTGTTTGGGTATCTCTTTCCTGGAAAAGCTGCTTTTCACCACCTTTTGAATGCATTGCCTTGTCAATAATTTCTGAGTCTTGAGGTGTTATGCCTGACATGTTTAGTCAATTCACTTATCTTTGACAAATAGATTTATTGAAAGTTAATTTGCAATATAAATGTGTATGATTGTAGTAGCCTGGAATTAATCCCCTGACCTACTCTAATAGAAGAAGCTGCTTTGTTGTCTTAAATTTGTCATGTGACCAATATCCAGAGAAGTCTATTGTAAAACACTTATTTTGCTGAAACATTTCATGAAATTAAAATTTTTATTTCCAAACAAAGACCAAGAAATTCATCACTGGATAAAAACAAACTGGTTCTTATCATAATTATTATTATTCTTTTTATTTTTGGAAGGTTTATTCCTATGAGTGATGATGAAGATGATGTTAAGCGTACTGTTCGAAGTCAAAAAGACAAAAGGTGTGTTATTTATACAGTTAATTTAAACATTCATTTACATTTTTATATATACAAATTGTTAAGCTAAATTAACATAAGTCAATAAAAAAACTTATTTACATTACAACAATTATGTATAAAGAAAAATACAAAAAATGGTAAATGTAAGAAAGACTTAAAGGAGGAGCTTCCTACAGTAGACAGGCCTGTACGTTTGAGGCGTGCGATCGCACGCGCACGCCTAAAGTTTTTAAGGCGTGCTTTTGATCGCATGTGCAAAGCTCTATTCAGAGCGCTAATTCTCTGTTAAAATTTCGACTTTTGATGAAATTATTCTTTGAAAAACCGAAGGCCATATCAGCAATTCTTATAAAAAATTTAAAAGATTGAATAAAATGGACGACAACGCACAGAAAAAGAACAA